>JABSTQ010005802.1:0-31754 GCA_013358835.2 Ixodes persulcatus
CTCCCGGAGGGCACACGGGCTCGGGGACCTGACGCTCCCATCGACTTTCGGTGGCCCTCCATCACTTTTCCTTTCTCATAACACTCTCCGTTGTGAGACTCCCGGCGTGTCTGCTCTCGCATCGACAGCCGGGCGGCCAGCTCATAACACTTTCCCTCTTCGTTGTGAGACTCCCGGCGTGTCCGATTTTGCATGGACACCCGGGCGCCCAGCTCACACCGTTCGCGGTCTTGAGACTCCCGGCGTGTCTGCTCTCGCATCGACAACCGGGCGGCCAGCTCACAACACTTTCCGTCATGAGACTCCCGGCGTGTCGGCGTCCACGTCGACACCCGGGCGCCCAGCTCACACCGCTCGGGGTCTTGAGACTCCCGGTGTGTCTGCTCTCGCATCGACAACCGGGCGGCCAGCTCATAACACTTCCACTCTTTGTCGTGAGACTCCCGGCGTGTCCGATTTTGCATGGACACCCGGGCGCCCAGCTCACACCGTTCGCGGTCTTGAGACTCCCGGCGTGTCTGCTCTCGCATCGACAACCGGGCGGCCAGCTCACAACACTTTCCGTCATGAGACTCCCGGCGTGTCGGCGTTCGCGTCGACACCCGGGCGCCCAGCTCACACCGCTCGCGGTCTTGAGACTCCCGGCATGTCTGCTCTCGCATCGACAACCGGGCGGCCAGCTCATAACGCTTCCACTCTTCGTCGTGAGACTCCCGGCGTGTCCGATTTTGCATGGACACCCGGGCGCCCAGCTCACACCGTTCGCGGTCTTGAGACTCCCGGCGTGTCTGCTCTCGCATCGACAACCGGGCGGCCAGCTCACAACACTCTCCGTCATGAGACTCCCGGCGTGTCCGATTTTGCATGGACACCCGGGCGCCCAGCTCACACCGTTCGCGGTCTTGAGACTCCCGGCGTGTCTGCTTTTGCACAGACACCCGGGCGGCTAGCTCATAACACTCCTCGTCGTGAGACTCCCGGCGTGTCTGATTTTGCATGGACAACCGGGCGCCCAGCTCACACCGTTCGCGGTCTTGAGACTCCCGGCGTGCCTGCTGTTGCAGTGACACCCGGGCGGCCAGCTCACAACACTCTCCGTCATGAGACTCCCGGCGTGTCGGCTTTCACACCGACACCCGGGCGCCAGCTCACACCGTTCGCGGTCTTGAGACTCCCGGCGTGCCTGCTGTTGCAGTGACACCCGGGCGGCCAGCTCACAACATTTTCGGTCGTGAGACTCCCGGCGCGTCTGCCTTTGCACTGATCCCGGGCGAACAGCTTCCACTGTTCCCGGTCCTAAGCTACCCGAAGCAACTGCATTTGAGTTGGACCCTAATGCGATTCCCTTTCAGCCAAAGGTCGGCCCGTCAGATTCCGGCCCGATCCCCAGCGTCAGAGCCGCTTTGAAGTTCTCAACACCAAGGATGGTCGCTCTGGATGGCCGGTCGCTAATGGACTCGCACCAGCCGACGGGGGGTAAGAACAACCTCACTAAACGAGAAACCAACAGTGCTCATCCCAGCTGTGAGTAGAATCGAAGCCAAACCCAAGTCTCTTGAA
This sequence comes from Ixodes persulcatus, assembly GCA_013358835.2. Taxonomy (NCBI): domain Eukaryota; kingdom Metazoa; phylum Arthropoda; class Arachnida; order Ixodida; family Ixodidae; genus Ixodes; species Ixodes persulcatus. The sequence goes on from JABSTQ010005802.1 coordinate 1,561, forward strand.
CCTCGCATGACCGTGAATGTACTAGGTACACCAGTGGCCGCTCTTTTAGATACTGGTGCAAACATATCGCTTATTGGGGATGCTGTATTTGCGGAATGTAACAAGAAAAAGATTCATCTCCGGTCAGCAAACGTGAAATTGCAGGTAGCATCGGGGTCCGTACTGCCTGCTGCCGGTGCAGTCAGGTTACGAATTTCCTTTCATGGCAGAAAACGAAGAAAACGGTTCGTATACCTCCCAGAACTGCCAGTGCCCATGATCCTTGGTAGAGATTTTATTGCAGCGGAGCGGGTTTTGCTAGACTTTGCCCAAGCTGGATATTGGTTGGGAGGCGAAACGAAATTAACGCCGTTTACAAGACGGCAGGATTGTATTCGTGGCGAAGCGTTCCCGTTAAACTTTGCCGGACAGATGTCTTTACTTCCAGACAGCGTTCTCAAAGCCGTGCAAAAGTGTTCCGGTGAGGACAACCAGAAGCAGCTCCAGCAACTGCTGGAACCCTTCTCGCCGATGTTCACGGAAAGACCCGGGAAAACCGATCTCCTACGGCACCGCATCGAAACTAAGGATGCACCCCCGCGGAGGTGTAATCCGAGACCCATAAGTGCTCACAAGCGCGAAATTCTTGATGCGGCGCTATCGGAAATGATCGACACAGGCGCAGTACGTCAGTCAAAAAGCCCATGGGCTTCCCCGGTGGTCCTTGCTCCAAAGAAGGACGGCACAGCAAGGCTTTGTGTTGATTACAGGCGCCTAAATGAAGTGTCAGTCAGAGACAGTTACCCGTTTCCTAGCATTTCCTCAGTAATGTATGCCCTTGGAAACGCGACAGTTTTCACAACCCTCGATTGCAGCCGCGGATTTCTTCAAATCGAAGTTCATCCGGCTGATGTAAAGAAGACCGCATTCATTTGCCACAGGGGGTTGTTCGAATTCACTCGCCTTCCCTTTGGTTTGTCCAACTCTCCCGCCAGCTTTCAACGCCTAATGGACGTTGTCCTCGGTGACGCGAAGTACGAGTTTGCGATGGCGTACAAGGATGACGTAGTGGTGTTTTCACGAACATTCGAGGAGCATCTCGTACACCTTCATACCATACTCGAACGAATGCGTCAGGCCGGCCTTACGATTCATCCAGATAAAGTCCAGTTGGCATCGCCTGTAATCAACCTTCTCGGATTTGTTGTAGATAACGGAACTCTGCGCCCGAATGAAGATAAGCTCCGCGCAATAACGGAGTACCCACCCCCTCATGACGTCAAAAGCCTACAGAGATATCTCGGGATGATTGCGTTCTATAGAGACTTTATTCCGCAATGTGCTGAGATAACTGAACCTCTGAACCGATTGCTCCGCAAAAAAACGAAATGGTGTTGGGGGCAGGAGCAGCAAACCGCATTCACGTGTCTTTCAAGGGCTGTGACTGAAAACGCGTGTTTAAATCTGCCCGACTTGAATCGTCCGTTCATCTTGCAGACCGACGCAAGCGATTACGGACTAGGAGCAGTTCTTCTGCAGGAACATGACAGCGTTCTTCGTCCCGTAGCTTTCGCCAGTCATACGTTAACCGGAGCGGAGCGAAACTACTCAACAACCGAAAAAGAGTGCCTGGCAATTATTTTTGCGCTTAAGAAGTTTGACATGTACCTTGACGGCGCTTCGTTTAGCATTCAAACTGACCACATGGCTCTCTCGTGGCTCAAAGGGCTTCAAAACCCTGCAGGACGACTCGCTCGATGGGCCCTTTCGCTCCAGTGCTACAAATACACAATCGAGTACAAGCGTGGAGTGGCTAACCACGTTGCAGATGCGTTATCCCGTGCTCCACTTCCCGGGCAGGAAATGCAGGTGGATCCCGACTTGGTGGCACTGGCCAATACGGCGCCCATCACACCAGATTCGCGGTGGGGAACCCTGGTGAGCAGAGAGGAGCTCCGGGCTGCCCAGCTGTCCGATGGACTTTGTCAGAAGGTGATGCACCAGCTGGCAGAAGAAAACTCAGCCGACGCTGGGAATCCCGGAGACTTGGACTCATACCTGCTCAGCAGCGACGGCATCCTGCTGCGATACATCCCCCAGGCGGACGATGGGTCCAGCGGCCCGCCATTCCGGACTGTAATACCACGTAAACTGCGCAAGTCATTTATAAGATATATGCATGATCCCGCCTTGGCAGGCCACAGCAGTGGGAGCAAAACTTACGAAAAGTTGTCCCAAATTGCAACGTGGCCAGGTATGAGGCAGGATGTAATGAGGTATACACGTAGCTGCCCGGTTTGTCAGAAGGCGAAACCCCGAGGTGGCCAACCACCAGGTTTAATGCAGTCAGTCGAAAGCAAGTACCCCTGGGAGTGTGTTGCCTGCGACGTTGTCGGTCCCTTTCCCCGTAGTCCACGCGGCAATCAGTATTTGCTAGTAGTGACCGACCATTTCACGAAGTGGGTCGAAATGTTTAATTTACGCAAATTAGACTCTAGGAAAATCTGGGACTGTCTTCTCGAGACGTTCGCGCGCTTTGGCTTTGCCGCAACGCTTATTACAGACAACGCTTCTTATTTTGTTAGCAAGGTGTTCGTGGATGCGTGTAAGGCGCTAGGCATACGGCACAAACGGACTTCGCCATACCATCCACAGGCGAATATCACGGAAAGAGTGAACCGTAACCTGAAGCAGATGCTTGTAGCGCATACAGAGCGACACAAAGACTGGGACGCGAAATTGGCGGAAATGGCATTCGCTACCCGCACAACAATCAACCGGTCCACGGGTTTTACTCCGGCTCAACTTAACTTTGGGAAAGAGCTCGTGTATCCCCTGGGAAACGGCCTTCTTTGCACAGATCCTGCAAGCATGCAGCGCACTACCACGCAGTTCGCAGAAGATCTCCGGAAGCGTTTCACGGAGAACCTGCGTGAAGCTCGAGAGAGCCTCGACGTCTCGAGACTGCAGCAGGCAAACCAGTACAACAAGGGGAGGCGAAATCTGCAGTTCAAGGTGGGAGATCTGGTACTGAAGCGAGCTCATCCGCTGAGTGATGCTGCTAGAGGCTTCACGGCCTCTTTAGCAAAGAGGTGGGATGGCCCCTACCGTGTTAGTAGGAAGCTCTCCAACCTGTCTTATGAGCTGGTGCATTGCGAATCTGGTGAAGTGTGCGGGTCTATTCATGTCGCCGACCTAAAAGCTTTCTATGAACCCGAGGAGGTAGATGTGTCGCAGGTTCCAGATGGCGACTATCCGGACCACCTCTCGGAAGATTCCACACCGTCTCTGCCGCGGTACAACTTGAGACGGCGGTGAAGAGGATCAGGAGTAGCGCGAGCTCCAAGTGCATTATGTTCATTCCCTCTTCAGTGTTTTGGGAGGGGAGAAGAGAAAGTAGCCGCGCTCCCGTATGCACAGTGGGGCAGGCATCTTTCGTGTGCGCGGCCACTTATTCCTACCGCGCCATGGCTTATGTTGTTTTTAATTTCTAGTTCCTCGTGCCAGCGAGCGGCGACGCAGCTCCCATCATCAGACCCTCCCCCCCCCCCTTTCAGCCGCATCGGTACTGTCCGGAAGTACTGACGTCGGACCCGTGCTCGCCCATCTGAGAAGACCCTGGCTGACCCAGAAGGAAGGCCCCCCAAGACCATCTAAGACGTCCGCGGTTTTCGTTTTTGGAAGGGGAGAGATGTTTGGGCTACCTGGAGATTCCAAGCGTTTGGCCCAGGTTGTCCCTCCGACGATCATTAGTGGTTATCTTGACCACGAGGGGGCCAAGGGCAACTGGCCACGCGAGAGGCGCTCCGCCGCTGATAAAGGGCAGTGGCAGCGTATGCGCGGGGGCTGTTGGGATTGCGCCGCAGGCGATAGCGGTCATTAAATGTTTACGTGTTGTTGAACCGGTGTGCTCTGTCATTCCTCGAGACGGGTAGCAGCAAGGGAAATCCCACACACTTTATTGAAATCAACAGCCCCTAATGTGCTGGCAAACAAGTATACAAGGTTGGTTGGGACAAGCTATCAAACATATTTACACTTCTTTCAAGTGTTTATACAACAAAAAATTGCACATGCCTGCACAAGGCGAAGGTGTCCAAGTGAAATTTAGGGAACTTCCAGCTCTGGCCATCAGTAACCTCTTTCAAGAAGGCACCCTCTCCAGATAAGCTCAGGCTTAGATCTAATCAACAATCAGAGTTAATGAGAAATATATTTGTAACTATAAGAGACATTTAATAGCGAGCACGATTTCGGAGAGGATAAAGCTGTTTGAGGTATGCCACGCGAGTGAGCTACTTTTCCCCAGCCCACAAATGCAACGCGACGAAGGTTTATGTGTGCGCAGAGCAGTGGTAGGAAGCTTGATGTGACCAGAGTGTCCGTCTATAATTAATTAGTTTGTTTTCATCCTCAGATATTTGTTTTTCTTTAAATCAAGGGTTGGCCTATAATAAGAAATTATTTATGTTCTAGTAAATATCATAGCTAAAATCAGGAATGTTCCACGAACATTGGGTCTAACTTGGTTGTACAGTAGTGATGAAGTTATGATGTAAGCAGCCCATTGATTGCCTCATAACATGATTAAAAAATATAAATACATCATACTGGTTGGGCCTGGTGCACAGTTGTGAAAACTTCTAAGCAATGTAGTCGTAGATTAGATTAATGTTTAGTGAGTGGTCGGACTGGCTTTGCTATGGCGACTCTGGTTCATACTGTAGAGGAGCAATTTAGTGATTGCGCAATGATTACTAACACGGAGTCTTTAAAGGGATGCTGAACCGAAATTCGGATTTCACAAAATAAGGCCGCAGACGTGTTCAGCAGGACTCTACCAACCTCAAAACATTACATATACAGCAATATCTCGAACCGATGGCCGTGATCTTGAACAAAAAGGGCGGAACGGAGCGGAGAGTGCGACGTGGCCATTCTCTGGGAGCGATTGAGAATGAGAGAAAATGGCCGCCCTTCTCTGCTCCTCGGTTCGGTTCACCTCCTGGAGGGGATGAAGGGGAGAGGGAATGAGAATCTGAACGTGATAGGCCTCGTCTGCCTCGTTGAATTGCTTCCTCTTTCTCAAAAATACTGCCATCCATTCAAAATACCGCGGTACGAGTGATGTTACGGGGGTTTGTAGTGTCCCGCCTGTTGCACCTGGCTTGTTTTATGCTATAGAAAATTTTGTTCAGCATCTCTTTAGCATGCATCATTCAGCGTACAGGCTAAAGAAGTCGTGCAAGTGATTTGTTCTTTCACAGGACTTTTGATTGCTTTACAGCATTTACACAGGGAAGTTTACAGGTTTTGAATGTGATCTACAGATCCCTAGTTAGTGGCTCCCGGAAATTGCTTAAGAAGCAACAAACTTGAAAGTCCTGGTTAGCAATGTCGATCATTCTGATGCGGAACGAACGATCCAAGATTTGAAACTGTTTCATTCTCCAAATTACACGCTCAAAGATTACTCTGGCACTAGCCGCCCGGTGGGAGTGCACCACGTCCTCCTCTGGCATTTGTGGCTCTTGCGGCTTTCTGAAAGCAGGAATGTGCACCTGCACCCGTGGTGGCATGTTATTAAGCTTGAAACCCTTGTCCCTCATAATGGCATAACGTGACTCCAATAGCCCCATCAACCCGCTCTCCTCTACAATCAGCCTGTCTGACACTGACCCGTCCCACAGTTGGAAATTAAGCCATCTGTGGTAGAGGAAATGACCGCCTTATAAGTATTGAAGTGCTTGTAAGGTGAGAAAGTCTGCCTCTGGGCAGCCAGAGAAGAGGGTCTCAAAATGCGCACCTCCGTTCCGTCAAGAACTATTCTTGTGTTCGAGAAGCGGCAAAAGACATGAGGCAGATACATTTGAATTGCGTGCACAGATGGAGACCGTGTCAGTATACTCAACTCTCGCTGCAGGAAGTTTATCCAGGTGGTAAACAGTCTGCTCACCGTCGCTTCATGTGCTCCGAAATCGCGGACCATTTACCTGCCAGAAATTTCTGTCAGTCTAGTAAGTACCGTGAAGAATTCTTGAATGAGCTCCAACTCTCGGGGGCAGCCTTTCATCCCATTACTCTTTTGACTGCTGGACCTGTATTGCATCTGGGATGCCCGAGGTGCAAAAAAATCGCATACTTCTTCAAATACAACAAACTCGGGCAGCTCAGTGCAATAAATGCACAGCTTGGGGTCTGTTTGGTGAAGTCAGCCGATAGCCGTCGTGTCTCGTGGTTCCGTAGCTCTATTTGGAGGCGTGTGTTGTCAGTTTCCAAACTCAAGATCCGCGGCTGCTTCTGTGCAATCTTGAGCCTACAACCATCATGCGTCCCAGACACCACGGACTGACCAATATTGTCCTCCTGGTCGATTTCTGTAACATAGAAGTATGCATAAATGAATTCATAATTATGCAGCTTTGTTTCTATTTCTGATCCTGACTAATTACATATGTGTTATTCCTGCAGCTTCCTGAAGTAAGCCAGTTGCACTCAAGCACAGAAGACTTTCGGCACCAATTACTGGCCATTTTCTGCTTGCCAGCAATATTATGTTATACCTATTTAAATGTCGGAACAATAAATGCATGTAGATAAATAGGAAATTGAAGATGTAGAATAAATAAAACTAGCATACCATTTTGCTCAGCTTTACTCTCACCGCTTATTCATGAAAGTTCTGGAAAGGTTCCTACCTTGCGTAACAGCCCATTTGTATGCTGTCCAGACATCATAAAGCAGGATCCTTTGTTGAGAACTACAAACCATGCAGGTATGTATATTAGCAGTTATGCCGAACGATTTAGCGACATGAACTGTGACAGCTGCCTGCTGCACAAGTAACAGCAAGCATGAGCACTTTCAGTGGATTGCTGGACACATGGGGTGCCTGTCTGAGCTCCATGCTCATTGTCCAAGAGGGGCGGGCAATGTTCCTAGATGCTGGTCTCTCCCGAAAGGGGACTAACGAGAAGGGATGCTCTTGGTTGTGCCACAAGTGGGATTCCTGCTCTGGAAGACCCAGCTGCTGCCACTGTCAAAGGCCCTGCTGTAGCCGTAGAGGGCGCAGCTGCTGCTGCCGCTGAAGGCTCGGCTGCAGCCCCGAAGGGTCCAGCTGCAGCTGCGGAAGGTCTAGCTGGAGCTATGGAAGGTCGGGCCACAGCCATGGAAGGTCTCGTTGCAGAAGCGGAAGGTCTGGCTGCTGTTGCGGAAGGTCTGGCTGCAGCTGCGGAAGGTCTGGCTGCAGCCGTGGAAGGTCTGGCTCCAGCTGCAGAAGGTCCGTCCGCAGACACGGAAGGTCTGGCTGCAGCCACAGAAGGTCTGGCTGGAGCCGCGGAAGGTCTGGTTGCAGCCGAGGAAGGCCTGGCTGCAGCTGCGAAATTTATGGCTGCAGCCGCACAATGTCTGGCTGCAGCTTTGGAAGGTCTGGCTGCAGTCAAGGAAAGTCTGGCTGCAGCTGCGGAAGGTCTGGCTGCAGCTGCGGAAGGTCCGTTTGCAGTCCCGAAAGGTCTGATTGCAGCCGTAGAAGGCCTGGCTGCAGCTGCGGAAGGTCTGGCTCCAGCTGCAGAAGGTCTGGCTGCAGCCGCCGATGGTCTTGCTGTTGTTCCGGAAGGTCTGGCTGCAGCCGCGGAAGTCTGGCTGCTGTTGCGGAAGATCGGGCGGAGCTGTGGAAGGTCCGTCTGCAGACATGGAAGGTCTGGCTGAAGCCGTAGAAGGTCTGGCTGCAACTGTGGAAGCTCTGGCTGCAGCCTCGTAAGGTCTGCTTGCAGCAGTGGAAGGTCAGGCTGCAGCCGCAGAAGGTCTGGCTGCAACCCCACAAGGTCTGGCTACAGTTACGAAAGGTTTCACTGCTGCCGCAGAAGGTCTGGTTGCAGCCACGACAGGTCTGGCTGCGGCTGCGGAAGGTCAGGTTGCAGCTGCAGAACGTCTCGCTGCAGCTGCAGAAGATCTGGCTGCAGCCGCAGAAGGTCTGGCTGCCGCCACGAAAGGTTTGGCTGCAGAAACGTAAGGTCTGGCTGCAGCTGCAGAAGGTCTGCCTGCAGCGGCAGAAGGTCTGGCTGCAGCCACGGAAGGTCTGGCTGCAGCTGCGGATGGTCAGGCTGCAGCTGCGAAAGGTCAGGCTGCAGCTGCAGAAGGTCTGGCTGCAGCCACGAAAGGTCTGGCTGCAGCCGCAGAAGGTCTACCTGCAGCCGCAGAAAGTCTGGCTGCAGCCGCAGAAGCTCTGGCTGCAGCTGCAGAAGGTCTGCCTGCAGCCGCGGAAGGTCTGGTTGCAGCAGCAGAAAGTCTGACTGCAGCCGCAGAAGGTCTCGGTGCAGCCACGGAAGATCTGGCTGCAGCTGCGGAAGGTCAGGCTGCAGCTGCAGATGGTCTGGCTGCCGCCACGGAAGGTCTGGCTGCAGAAACGGAAGGTCTGGCTGCAGCCGCAGAAGGTCTGCCTGCAGCCACAGAAGGTCTGCCTGCAGCCGCAGAAGGTCTGGCTGCAGCCCCAGAAGGTCTGGCGGCAGCCGCGGAATGTCTGGCTGCAGCCACGGAATGTCTGGCTGCAGCTGTGGAAGGTCAGGATGCAGCTGCGGAAGGTCAGGCCGCAGCTGCAGAAGGTCTTGCTGCAGCCACGGAAGGTCTGGCTGCAGCCGCAGAATGTATGCCTGCAGCCGCAGTAGGTCTGGCTGCAGCCGCAGAAGGTCTGGCTGCAGCTGCGGAAGGTCTGGCTGCAGCCGCAGATGTCTGGCTGCAGCCGCAGAAGGTCTGGCTGCAGTCACGGAAGGTCTGGCTGCAGACCTAGAAGGTCTAGCCGCAGCTGCAGAAGGTCTGGCTGCAGCTGCAGAAGGTATGCCTGCAGCCGCAGTAGGTCTGGCTGCAGCCACAGAAGGTCTGGCTGCAGCTGCGGAAGGTCTGGCTGCAGCCGCAGAAGGTCTGGCTGCAGCCGCAGAAGGTCTGGCAGCTGTTGCGAAAGGTCTGGCTGCAGCTGCGGAAGGTCTGGCTGCAGCCGCGGAAGGTCTGGCTGCTGTTGTGGAAGGTCTGGCTGCAGCTGCGGAAGGTCTGGCTGAAACTGCGGAAGGTCTGGCTGCTTTTGCGGAAGGTCTGGCTGCAGCTGTGGAAGGTCTGTCTGCAGACACGGAAGGTCTGGCTGCAGCCGTAGAAGGTCTGGCTGCAGCTGTGGAAGGTCTGGCTGCAGCCTCGTAAGGTCTGCTTGCATCAGTGGAAGGTCAGGCTGCAGCCACAGAAGGTCTGCTGCAGCCCCAGAAGGTCTCGCTGCAGCCACGGAAGGTCTGGCTGCAGCCGCAGAAGGCCTGGCTACAGCTGCGGAAGGTCAGGCTGCAGCCGCAGAAGGTCTGGCTGCAGCCACGGATGGTCTGGCTGAAGCCATGGATGATCTGGCTGCAGACGCGGAAGGTCTGGCTGCAGGTGGAGAAGGTCTGGCTGTAGGCGCAGAAGGTCTGGATGCAGCTGCAGAAGGTCTGGCTGTAGTATCGGATGTTATGGCTGCTGGTGCAGAATGTCTGGCTACAGCTGCATAAGGTCTGGCTATAGCCAGAGAAGGTTTGAATGCAGCTGCGGAAGGTCCGTCTGCAGCTGCAGAAGGTATGGCTCCAACCAATGAAGGTCTCGCGGCAGCCAAAGGAAAGTCTGGCTGCTGTTGCGGAAGGTCTGGCTGCAGCTGTCGAAGGTCTGGCTGCAGCTGAAGAAGGTCCGTATGCAGCCGCAGAAGGTCTGGCAGCAGCCACGGAAGGTCTGGCTGCTGTTGCGGAAGGTTTGGCTGCAGCTGCGGAAGTCTGGCTGCTGTTGCGGAAGGTCGGGCTCAGCTGTGGAAGGTCCGTGTGCAGACAAGGAAGGTCTGGCTGAAGCCGTAGAAGGTCTGGCTGCAGCTGTGGAAGGTCTGGCTGCAGCCTCGTAAGGTATGCTTGCAGCAGTGGAAAATCAGGCTGCAGCCGCAGAAGGTCTGGCTGCAGCCACGAAAGGTCTGGCTGCGGCTGCGGAAGGTCAGGTTGGAGCTGCAGAAAGGGAAGGTCTGGCTGCAGCCGCAGTAGGTCTGCCTGCAGCCGCAGAAGGTGTGGCTGCAGACACAGAAGGTCTGGCTGCGGCTGCGGATGGTCAGGCTGCAGCCGCAGAAGGTCTGGTTGCAGCTGCGGAAGGTCTTGCTGCAGCTGATGAAGATCTGGCTGCAGCTGCAGAAGGTCTGCCTGCAGTCGCGGAAGGTCTGGTTACAGCAGCAGAAAGTCTTACTGCAGCCGCAGAAGGTCTGGGTGCAGCCACGGAAGATCTGGCTGCAGCTCCGGAAGGTCAGGCTGCAGCAGCAGAAGGTCTGGCTGCAGCTGCAGAAGGTCTGGCTGCCGTCACAGAAGGTCTGGCTGCAGAAATGGAAGGTCTGGCTGCAGCCGCAGAAGGTCTGCCTGCAGCCGCAGAAGGTGTGGCTGCAGCCGCAGAAGGTCTTCTTGCAGCCGCGGAATGTCTGGCTGCAGCCACGGAAGGTCTGGCTGCAACTGCGGAAGGTCAAGCCGCAGCTGCAGAAGGTCTGTCTGAAGCTGCACAAGGTCTGGCTGCAGCCTCAGAAGGTCTGGCTGCTGTTGCAGAAAGTCTGGCTGCAACTGCGGAAGGTCCGTTTGCAGTCACGAAAGGTCTGACTGAGGCCGCTGAAGGCCTAGCTGCAGCTGTGGAAAATCTTGCTCCAACTGCAGAAGGTCTGGCTGCAGCCGCAGAAGGTCTGGCTGCTGTTGCGAAAGGTCTGGCTGCAGCTGCGGAAGGTCTGGCTGCAGCCGCGGAAGGTCTGTCTGCAGACACGGAAGGTCTGGCTGCAGCCGTAGAAGGTCTGGCTGCAGCCTCGTAAGGCCTGCTTGCATCAGTGGAAGGTCAGGCTGCAGCCAGGGAAGGTCTGCTGCAGCCCCAGAAGGTCTGGCTCAAGCCAAGGATCATCTGGCTGCAGACGCAGAAGGTCTGGCTGCACCTGGAGAAGGTCTGGCTGTACGTGCAGAAGGTCTGGCTGCAGTGTTGGAAGTTATGGCTGCTGTTGCAGAAGGTCTGGCTATAGCTCCATAAGGTCTGGCTACAGCCACAGAAGGTCTGAGCGCAGCTGCGGAAGGTCCGTCTGCAGCCGCAGGAGGTCTGGCTGCAACCACTGAAGGTCTAGCGGCAGCCGCGTATAGTCTGGCTGCTGTTGCGGAAGGTCTGGCTGCAGCTGTGGAAAGTCTGGCTGCAGCTGAGGAAGGTCCGTATACAGCCACAGAAGGTCTGGCTGCAGCCGTGGAAGCTCTGGCTGCAGTTGCGGAAGGTCTGGCTGCAGTCGCAGCATGTCTCGGTGCAGCTGCGGAATGTCTGGCTGCCACCGCATAAGGTCTGGCTGAAGCTAAGAAAGGTCTGGCTGCAGTCACTGAAGGTCTGGCTTCAGCTGCGGAAGGTCTGGCTGCAGCCTCGGAAGGTCTGGCTGCAGCTGCGGAAGGTCTGGCTGCAGCAGCAGAAGGTCTGGCTGCAGCCAAGAAAGTTCTGGCGGCAGTCACAGAAGGTCTGGCTGCAGCTGCGGGAAGTCTGCGTCCAGCTCTGGAATGTCTGACTGAAGCCACGGAAGGTCTGGCTGCAGCCACAGATGGTCTGGCTGCAGCCGCAGAAGGTTTGGCTGCAGCCGCAGAAGGTCTGGCTGCAGGCGCGGAAAGTTCGTCTGCAGACACGGAATGTCTGGCAGCCAGCAGCGAAAGGTCTGGCTGCAGCCGCGGGAAGTGCGGCTGCAGCTGCGGAGTGTCTGGCTGCTGCCATAGAAGGTCTAGCTGCAGCCACGGAAGGTCCGGCTGCAGCAGCAGAACGTTTGGCTGCAGCCACGAAAGGTCTGGGTGCAGCCGCAGATGGTCTGGCTTCAGCTACAAAATGTCTGGCTGCAACCGCAGAAGGTTTGGCTGCAGCCAAGGAAGGTCTGGGTGCAGCCGCGGAAGCTGTGGATGCAGTTGCGGAAGGTCTAGCTACAGTCGCAGAATATCTCGGTGCAGCTGCGGAAGGTCTGGCTGCCACCGCAGAAGGTCTGGCTGAAGCCAAAGAAGTTCTGGCTGCAGTCACGGAAGGTCTGGCTGCAGCTGCGGAAGGTCAGGGCAGCTGCGGAAGGTCAGGCCGCAGCTGCTGAAGGTCTGGCTGCAGCCACGGAAGGTCTGGCTGCAGCTGCGGAAGGTCTGACTGCAGCCGCACAAGGTCGTGCTGCAGCTGCGGAAGGTTTGGCTGAAGCCTGCGGAAGGTCTGGCTGCAGCTGCGGAAGGTCTGGCTGCAGCTCGTGAAGGTTTGGCTCCAGCCGCAGAAGGTCTGCTGCAGCCGCAGAAGGTCTGGCCGCAGCAAGGAACGTCTGCTGCAGCTGCGGAAGGTCAGGCTGCAGACGCAGAAGGTCTGGCTGCAGCTGCGGAAGGTCTGGCTGCAGCCACGTAAGGTATGGCTGCAGCTGCGGAAGGTCTGGCTGCAGTTCGTGAAGGTTTGGCTCAAGCCGCAGAGGTCAGGCTGCAGCTGCAGAAGGTCTGGCTGCAGCCACGGAAGGTCCGTTTGCAGACATGAAATTTTTGACTGCAGCCGCAGAAGGCCTGGCTGCAGCTGCGGAAGGTCTGGCTCTAGCTGCAAAAGTTCTGGCTGCAGTCGCAGAAGGTCTGGCCACAGTTCCGGAAGGTCTGGCTTCAGGTGCGTAAGGTCTGGCTGCAGTTGCGGAAGGTCTGGCTGCAGTTGCGGAAGGTCTGGCTGCTGTTGCAGAAGCTCTGGCGTCAGCTGTGGAAGGTCCGTCTGCAGATACAGAAGGTCTGGCTGCAGCCGTACAAGGTCTGGCTGCAGCTGTGGAAGGTCTGGCTGCCACCGCACAAGGTCTGGCTGAAGACAAGGAAGGTCTAGTTGCAGTCACGGAAGGTTTGGCTGCAGCTGCGGAAGGTCTGGCTGCAGCCGCGGAAGGTCTGGCTGCAGCCATGGATGATCTGACTGCAGCTGCAGAAAGAGTGGCTGCAGCCGCAGAAGGTCTGGCTGCGACCACGGAAGGTGCGGCTGCAGACGCAGTAGGTCTAGCCGCAGCTGGAAAAGGTCTGGCTGCAGGCGCAGAAGGTCTGGATGCAGCTGCAGAAGGTCTGGCTGCAGTATCGGAAGTTATGGCTTATGTTGCAGAAGGTCTGGCTACAGCTGCATAAGGTCTGGCTGCAGCCACGGAATATCTAGCTGCAGCCACAGGAGGTCTGACTGCATCTGCGGAAGGTCTGTCTGCAGCCGCAGAAGGTCTGGCTGCAACCACTGAAAGTCTGGCGGCAGCTGAGGAAATTCAGGCTGCTGTTGCGAAAGGTCTGGCTGCAGCTGTGGATGGCCTGGCTGCACCTGAGGAAGGTCCGTATGCAGCCGCAGAATGTCTGGCTACAGCCACGGAACGCTGAGCTGCAGCCACAGAAGGTCTGGCTGCAGCCGCGGAAGGTCTGGTTGCAGCCGCAGAAGGTCTGGTGTCAGCCGCATAGGTCTGGCTGCGGCTGCGGAAGGTTCGTCTGCAGACACGGAAGGTCTGGCTCCAGCAGCGAAAGGTCTGGCTGCAGCCGCGGAAAGTCTGGCTGCAGCTGCGGATTGTTTCTCTGCTGCCACAGAAAGTCTTGCTGCAGCCACAGAAGGTCTGGCTGCAGCCGCAGATGGTCTTGCTGCAGCCACGAAAGGTCTGGCTGCAGCCGCAGATGGTCTGGCTGCTACCGCAGAAGGTCTGGCTGCAGTCACGGAAGGTCTGGGAGCAGCCGCGGGAGTTCTGGCTGCAGCTGCGGAAGGCCTGTCTGCAGCCGGAGAGGGTCTGGCTGCAGCCACGGAAGGTCTAGCTGCAGCCGCGGAAGGTCTGGATGCTGTTGCGGAAGGTCTGGCTGCAGCTGCGAAAGGTCTGGCTGCAGCAGCAGTAGGTCTGACTGCAGCTGTGGAAGGAATGGCTGCAGTTGCGGAAGGTCTGGCTGTAGCCGCAGAAGGTCTGGCTCCAGCTGCGGAAGGTCCGGCTGCAGCCGTAGAAGGTCTGGCTGCCGCCGCGGAAAGTCTGGCTGCATTAGCAGAAAGTCTGGCTGCAGCTGCGGAAGGTCTGGCTGCAGCCGCAGAAGGTCTGGCTGCAGCCACGGAAGGTCTAGATGCAGCTGCAGAAGGTCTGGTTAAAGCCACGGAAGGTCTGGCCACAGCTGCAGAGGGCCTTGCTGCAACCAGAGAAGGTCTAGCTGCAGCCACCGAAGGCCTGACTGCAGCCGCAGGGGGTCTGACTTCAGCCACAGAGGGCCTGGCTGCAGCCGGAGAAGGTCTGGCTGCAGCTGCAGAAGGTTTGGCTGAAGCTGCAGAAGGCCGGACTGCAGCCGCAGAAGGTCTGGCTGACGCTGTGGAAGGTCTGGCTGCAGCTACAGAAGGTATGCCTGCAGCTGCGGAAGGTCTGGCTCCAGCTGCAGAAGGTCTGGCTGCAGCTGCGGAAGGTCTGGCTGCAGCTGCGGAAGGTCTGGCTGCAGCTGCTGAAGGTTTCGCTCCAGCCGCAGAAGGTCTGACTGCACTTTCAGAAGGTCTGGCTGCAGCCAAGGAAGGTCTGGCTGCTGCTGCGGAAGGTCTAGCTGCAGCCGCGGAAGGTCTGGATGCTGTTGCGGAAGGTCTGGCTGCAGCCGCGGAAAGTCTGGCTGCAGCTGCGGATTGTTTCTCTGCTGCCACAGAAAGTCTTGCTGCAGCCACAGAAGGTCTGGCTGCAGCCGCAGATGGTCTTGCTGCAGCCACGAAAGGTCTGGCTGCAGCCGCAGATGGTCTGGCTGCAATCGCAGAAGATCTGGCTGCAGTCACGGAAGGTCTGGCAGCAGCCGCGGGAGTTCTGGCTGCAGCTGCGGAAGGCCTGTCTGCAGTCGGAGAGGGTCTGGCTGCAGCCACGGAAGGTCTAGCTGCAGCCGCGGAAGGTCTGGATGCTGTTGCGGAAGGTCTAGCTGCAGCTGCAGAAGGTCTGACTGCAGCCGCGGAAGGTCTGGCTACTGTTGCATAAGCTCTGGCGTCAGCTGTGGAAGGTCCGTCTGCAGATACAGAAGATCTGGCTGACGCTGTGGAAGGTCTGGCTGGCGGGCTGCTATACGTGCTCGGCCACTGACGGTGCGCAAACGCCATCCCTCAACTGCCGCAACGATTTTTTCTCCTCGGCGCCAGTTCGGGCAGCAGTGAGACCGACGACTCATTTGTGGTTTCCAGCGAGCAGAAACGTTGCGCGCTTTTTTGCGTGCGCGGCCACTGACGGTGCGCGAACGCCATCCCCCAACTGGCGCAACGGTTTTTCTCTTTGGGGCCAGTCCGCGCAGCAGTGGGACCGATGACTCATTCGCGGTTTCCGGCGAGCAGAAGCGTCGCGGGCTGCTTTACGTGCGCGGCCACTGACGGTGCGCGAACGCCATCCCCAACTGCCGCAACGGTTTTTCTCCTTGGCGCCAGTCCTGGCAGCAGTGAGACTGACTACTAATTCGCGGTTTCCAGCTAGCAGAAGCGCCGCGGGCTGCTTTACGTGCGCGGCCACTGACGGTTCGCGAACGCCATCCCTCAAGTGCCGCAACGGCTTTTCCTCCTCGGCGCCGGTCCGGGCAGCTGTGAGTCTGACGACTCATTAGCGGTTTCCAGAGAGCAGACGCGTCGCGGGCTGCTTTACGTGCGCGGCCACTGACGGTGCGCGGAAGACATCCCCCAACTGCCGCAACATTTTTTCTCCTCGGCGCCACTCCGGGCAGCAGTGAGACCGACGACTCATTCGCGGTTCCTAGCGAGCAGAAGTTCCTCGTGCTGTTTTACGTGCGCAGCCACTGACGGTGCCCGAACGCAATCCCCACACTGCCGCAAAAGTTTTCCTCCTCGGCGCCAGTCCGGGCAGCGGTGAGACCGACGACTCATTCGCGGTTCCCAGCCAGCAGAAAAGCTGTGGGCCACTTATCGTGCGCGGTCACTGACGGTGCGTTAACGCCATCCCCCAACTGCCGCAACAGTTTTCCTCCTCGGCGACAGTCCGGGCAGCAGTGAGACCGACGACTCATTCCCGGTTCCCAGCCTGCAGAAAAGCTGTGGGCCACTTATCGTGCGCGGTCACTGCTGGTGCGCGAACGCCATCCCCCAACTGCCGCAACAGTTTTCCTCCTCGGCGCCAGTCCGGGCAGCAGTGAGACCGAAGACTCATTCGCGGTTTACAGCAAACAGAAGCGGCGTGGGCTGTTTTACGCGCGCGGCCACTGACGGTGTGCGAACGCCATCTTCTAACTGCCGCAACGGTTTTTTTCCCCGGCGCAAATCCGGGCAGCAGTGAGACCGACGACTCATTCCCGGATTTTAGTGAGCAGAAGCACCGCAGGCTACTTTACGTGCGCGGCCACTGACGGTGCGCGAATGCCATCCTCCAACATTGCAACGGTTTTTCTCCTCGGCTCCAGTCCGGGCAGCAGTGAGACCGCCGACTCATTCGCGGTTTCCAGCGATCAGATGTGCCGCGGGCTGCTTTACGTACGCGGCCACAGACGGTGGGCGAACGCCATCCTCCAACTGCCTGAACGGTTTTTCTCTTCGACGCCACTCCGGGCAGCAGTGAGACCGACGACTCATTCGCGGTTTCCAGGGAGCAGAAGCGCCGCGGGCTGCATTACGTGCGTGGCCACTGACGGTGCGCGAATGCCATCCCCCAACTGAAGCAACGGTTTTTCTCCTCGGCGCCAGTCCGGGCAGAAGTGAGACCGATGACTCATTCGCGTTTTCCAGCAAGCACAAGCGCCGCGGGCTGCTTTACGTGCGTGGCCACTCACGGTGCGCGAACGCCATCCCCACACTGCCGCAACGGTTTTCCTCCTCGGCGACAGTCCGGGCAGCAGTGAGACCGACGACTCATTCGCGGTTCCCAGCCAGCACAAACGCTACGGGCCACTTTACGTGCGCGGTCACTGACGGTGTGCGAACGCCATGCTCCAACTGCCGGAACGGTTTTTCTCCTCAACGCCAGTCCGGGCACTAGTGAGACCGACGACTCATTCGCGGTTTCAAGCGAGAAGATGCGCCGCGGGCTGCTTTACGTGCGCGGCCACTAACGGGGCGCGAACGCCATCTTCCAGCGGCCGCAACGGTTTTCTTCCTCGGTGCCAGTCCGGGCAGCAGTGAGACCGAAGACTCATTCGCGGTTTACGGCGAGCAGAAGCGCCGCGGGCTGCTTTACGTGCGCGGCCACTGACGGTGCGCGAACGCCATCCCCCAACTGCCGCAACGGTTTTCCTCCTCGGTGCCAGTCCGGGCAGCAGTGAGACCGACGACTCATTCGCGGTTTCCAGTGAGTACAGGCACTGCGGGCTTCTTTACGTGCGCGGTCACTTACATTGCGCGAACGCCATCCTCCAACTGCCAAAACGTTTTTTCTCCTCGGCGCCAGTCCGGGCAGAGTGAGACCGATGACTCATTCGCGGTTTCCAGCCAGCAGAAACGCTGCGGGCAACTTTACGTGCGCGGTCACTGATGGTGCGCGACCGCCATCCCCCGAGTGCCGCAACGGTTCTCCTCCTCGGCACCAGTCTGGGCAGCAGTGAGACCGATGACTCATTCGCGGTTTCCAGTGAGTACAGGCACTGCGGGCTTCTATACGTGCGCGGCCACTTACATTGCGCGAACGCCATCCTCCAACTGCCAAAACGTTTTTTCTCCTCGGCGCCAGTCCGGGCAGCAGTGATACCGAAGACTCATTCGCGGATTCCAGAGAGCAGATGCGCCGCGGGCTGCTTTACGTGCGCGGCCACTGACGGTGCGCGAACGCCATCCCTCAACTGCCGCAAGGGTTTTTCTCCTCGGCGCCAGTCCGGGCAGCAGTTAGACCGACACCTCATTCACGGTTTCAGGCGAGCAGATGCGCCGCGGGTTGCTTTACGTGCGCGGCCACTGACGGTGCGCGAACGCCATCCCTCAACTGCCGCAACGGGTTTTCTCCTCGGCGCCAGTCCGGGCAGCACTTAGACCGACACCTCATTCGCGGTTTCCAGCGAGCAGAATCTCCGCGGGGTGCTTACCGTGCGCGGCGACTGACGGTGCGCGAATGGCATCCCCCAACTGCCGCAACGGTTCTCCTCCTCGGAGCCAGTCTGGGCAGTGGTGAGACCGGCGACTCATTCGCGGTTTCCAGCGAGCACAATCGCCGAGGGCTGCTTTCCGTGCGCGGCCACTGACGGTGCGCGAAAGCCATCCCCCAACTGCCGCAACGGTTTTTCTCCTCGGCGCCAGTCCGGGCAGCAGTGAGACCGACGACTCATTCGCGGTTTCCAGCGAGCAGAATCGCCACGGGCTGCTTTACGTGCGCGGCAACTGACGGTGCGCGAACGCCATCCCCCAACTGCCGCAACGGTTTTTCTCCTCGGCGCCAGTCCGGGCAGCAGTGAGACCGACGACTCATTCGCGGTTTCCAGCGAGCAGAAACGCCGCGGGCTGCTTTACGTGCGCCGCCACTGACGGTGCGCGAACGCCATCCCCCAACTGCCGCAACGGTTTTTCTCCTCGGCGCCAGTCCGGGCAGAAACAAGACCGACTACTCGTTCGCTGTTTCTAGCCAGCAGAAGCGCCGCGGACTGCTTTACTGCGCGGCCACTGACGGTGCGCGAATGCAATCCCCAAACTGTCGCAACATTTTTTCTCCTTGGCGCCAGTCCGGGCAGCAGTGAGACCGACGACTCATTGGCTTTTTTCAGCGAGCAGAAGCGCCGTGGACTGCTTTACGTGAGCGGCCACTGACGGTGCGCGAACGCCATCCCCCAACTGCCGCAACGGTTTTTTTCCTCGGCGCCAGTCCGGGCAGCAGTGAGACCGAAGACTCATTGGAGGTTTACAGCAAGCAGAAGCGGTGCGGGCTGTTTTACGTGCGCGGCCACTGACGGTGTGCGAACGCCATTCCTAACTGCAGCACCGGTTTTTCTCCTCGGCGCCAGTCCGGGCAGCAGTTAGACCGACACCTCATTAGCGGTTTCCAGCGAGCAGATGCGCCGCGGGCTGCTTTACGTGCGCGGCCACTGACGGTGCGCGAACGCCATCCCTCAACTGCCGCAACGGTTTTCTTCCTCGGCGCCAGTCCGGGCAGCAGTGAGACCGACGACTCATTCGCGGTTTTCAGCGAGCAGATGCGCCGCGTGCTGCTTTACGTGCGCGGCCACTGACGGTGCGCGAACGCCATTCCTAACTGCAGCAACGGTTTTTCTCCTCGGCGCCAGTCCGGGCAGCAGTTAGACCGACACCTCAAGCGCGGTTTCCAGCGAGCAGAATCTCCGCGGGGTGCATACCGTGCACGGCCCCTGACGGTGCGCGAATGCCATGTTCCAAGTATCGTAACGGCTTTCCTCCTCGGTGCCACTCCGGGCTGCGGTTAGACCGGCGACTCATTCGCGGTTTCCAGCGAGCAGAAGCGCCGCGGGCTGCTTTCCGTGCGCGGCCACTGACGGTGCGCGAACGCCATCCTCCAACTGCCGGAACGGTTTTTCTCCACGACGCCAGTCCGGGCAGCAGTGAGACCGACTACTCATTCGTGGTTTCCAGCGAGCAGAATCAACGCGAGCTGCTTTACGGGAGGGGCCACTGACTATGCGCGAAGGCCATCCCCCAACTGCCGCAATGGTTTTCCTCCTCAGCGACAGTCCGGGCAGCAGTGAGACCGATGACTCATTTGCTGTTTCCAGCGAGCAGAATCGCCGCGGGCTGCTTTCCGTGCGCGGCCACTGATGGTGCGCGAACGCCATCCCCCAATTGCCGCAACGGTTTTTCTCCTCGGCGCCAGTCCTGGCAGCAGTGAGACCGACTACTCATTCGCGGTTTCCATCCAGCAGACGCGCCGCGGGCTGCTTTCCGTGCACGGCCCCTGACGGTGCGCGAATGCCATGTTCCAAGTGCCGCAACGGCTTTCCTCCTCAGCGCCACTCCGGGCTGCGGTTAGACCGGCGACTCATTCGCAGTTTCCAGTGAGCAGAATCTCCGCGGGCTGCTTTCCGTGCACGGCCCCTGACGGTGCGCGAATGCCATGTTCCAAGTGCCGCAACGGCTTTCCTCCTCGGCGCCACTCCGGGCTGCGGTTAGACCGGCGAATCATTCGCGGTTTTAGTGAGCAGAATCTCCGCGAGGTGCTTACCGTGCGCGGCCACTGACGGTGCGCGAATGCAATCCCCCAACTGCCGCAACCTTTTTTCTCCTCGGCGCCAGTCGGGTAGCGGTGAGACCGACGACTCATTCGCGGTCTCCAGCGAGCAGAAGCGCCACGGGCTGCTTTACGTGCGCGGCCACTGACAGCGCGCAAACGCCATCCCCCAAGTGCCGCAACGGTTTTCCTCTTCGGTGCCAGTACGGGCTGCAGTGAGACCGACGATTCATTCACGGCTTCAAGCGAGCAGAAGCGCCGCGGGCTGCTTTCTGTGCGCGGCCACTGACGGTGCGCGAACGCCATCCTCCAACTGCCGCAACGGTTTTTCTCCTCGGCGCTAGTCCGGGCAGCAGTGAGACCGACAACTAATTCGCGGCTTCAAGCGAGCAGAAGCGCCGCGAGCTGCTTTACGTGCGCGGCCACTGACGGTGCGCGAACGCCATCCCCCAACTGCCCCAACAGTTTTCCTCCTCGGCGCCAGTCCGGGCAGCAGTGATACCGAAGACTCATTCGCAGTTTACAGCGGCAGAAGCGGCGCGGGTTGTTTTACATGCGCGGCCACTGACGGTGCGCGAACGCCATCCCCCAACTGCCACAATAACTTTCCTCCTCGGCGCTAGTCCGGGCAGCAGTGAGACCGAAGACTCATTCGCGGTTTACAGCAAGCAGATGCGGCGCGGGCTGCTTTACGTGCGCGGCCACTGACGGTGCGCGAATGCAATCCCCAAACTGCAGCAACATTTTTTCTCCTCGGCGCCAGTCCGGGCATCAGTGGGACCGACGACTCATTCGCGTTTTCCAGGGAGCAGAAGTGCCGCAGGCTGCTTTACGTGCGCGGCTACTGACGGTGCGTGAATGCCATCCTCCAACTGCCGCAACTGTTTTTCTCCTCAACGCCACTCCGGGCAGCAGTGAGACCGACGACTCATTCGCGGTTTCCAGAGAGCAGATGCGCCGCGGGCTGCTTTACGTGCACGGCGACTGACGGTGTGCGAACGCCAGCCCTCAACTGCCGCAACGGTTTTCTTCCTCGGCGCCACTCCGGGCAGCAGTGAGACCGAAGACTCATTGGAGGTTTACAGCAAGCAGAAGCGGTGCGGGCTGTTTTACGTGCGCGGCCACTGACGGTGTGCGAACGCCATCCCCCAAATGGCGGAACGATTTTTTCTCCTCGGCGCTAGTCCGGGAAGCAGTGAGACCGACGACTCATTCGCGGCTTCCAGCGAGCAGAAGCGCCGCGGTCTGCTTTATGTGCGCGGCCACTGACGGTGCGCGAATGCCATCCCCCAACTGCCGCAACGGTTTTTCTCCTCGGCGCCAGTCCCGGCAGCAGTGAGACCGATGACTGATTCGCGGTTTCCAGCGAGAAGAATTGCCGCGGGCTGCTTTATGTGCGCGGCCACTGACGGTGCGCGAACGCCATGCTCCAACTGCCGCAACAGTTTTTATCCTCAACGCCAGTCCGGGCAGCAGTGAGACCGACGACTCATTCGCGGTTTCCAGAGAGCAGATGCGCCGCGGGCTGCTTTACGTGCACGGCCACAGACGGTGCGCGAACGCCATCCCTCAACTGCCACAACGGTTTTCTTCCTCGGCGCCACTCCGGGCAGCAGTGAGACCGAAGACTCATTCACGGTTTACAGCCAGCAGAACCGGCGCGGGCTGTTTTACGTGCGCGGCCACTGACGGTGCCCGAATGCCATCCCCCAACTGCCGCAACGGTTTTTCTCCTCGGCGCCAGTTCGGGCAGCAGTGAGACCGATGACTCATTCGCGGTTTCCAGGGAGCAGAAGCGCCGCGGGCTGCTTTACGTGCGCGGCCACTGACGGTGCCCGAATGCCATCCTCCAACTGCAGGAACGGTTTTTCTCCTCGACGCCAGTCCGGGCACTAGTGAGACCGATGACTCATTCGCGGTTTCCAGCGAGCACATGCGCCGCGGTTTGCTTTACGTGCGTGGTCACTGACGGTGCGCGAACGACATCCTCCAACTGCCGGAACGGTTTTTCTCCTCGACACCAGTCCGGGCAGGAGTGAGACTGACGACTCATTCGCGGTTTCCAGAGAGCAGATGCGGCCCGGGCTGCTTTATGTGCACGGCCACTGACTGTGCGGGAACGCCATCCCTCAACTGCCGCAACGGTTTTCTTCCTCGGCGCCACTCCGGGCAGCAGTAAGACTGAAGACTCATTCGCGGTTTAGAGCGAGCAGAAGCGGCGCGGGCTGTTTTACGTGCGCGGCCACTGACGGTGTGCGAACGCCATCCCCCAACTGCCGGAACGATTTTTTCTACTTGGCGCCAGTCCGGGCAGCAGTGAGACCGACGACTCATTTGCGGTTTCCAACGAGCAGAATCGCCGCGGTCTGCTTTCTGTGCGTGGCCACTGACGGTGCGCGAACGCCATCCCCCAACTGCCGCAACGGTTTTTCTCCTCGGCGCCAGTCCGGGCAGCAGTGAGACCGACGACTCATTCGCGGTTTCCAGCGAGCAGAAGTGCCGCGGGCTGCTTTACGTGCGCGGCCACTGACGGTGCGCGAACGCCATCCCCCAACTGCCGCAATGGTTTTTCTCCTTGGCGCCAGTCCGGGCAGCCGTGAGACCGACAACTGAATCGCGGTTGCCATCCAGCAGGGGCGCCGCGGGCTGCTTTACGTGCGCTGCCACTGACGGTGCGCGAACGCCATCCCCCAAGTGCCGCAACGGCTTTCCTCCCGGCGCCAGTCCGGGAAGCGGTGAGACCGGCGACTCATTCGCGGTTTCCAATGAGCAGAATCGCCGCGGGCTGCTTTCCGTGCGCGGCAACAGACTGTGCGCGAACGCTATCCCCACACTGCCGCAACGGTTTTCTTCCTCGGCGACAGTCCGGGCAGCAGCGAGACCGACGAATCATTCGCGGTTCCCAGCCAGCAGAAGAGCTGCGGGCCACTTATCGTGCGCGGTCACTGACGCTGCGCGAACGCCATCCTCCAACTGCCGAAATGGTTTTTCTCCTCGGCGCCATCCGGGGAGCAGTGAGACAGAAGATTCATTCGCGGTTTACAGCGAACAGACGCGGAGCGGGCTGTTTTACGTGCGAGGCCACTGACGGTGCGCGAACGCCATCTCCCAACTGCCGCAACAGTTTTCCTCCTCGGCGCCAGTCCGGGCAGCCGTGAGCCTGACGACTGATTTGCGGTTTCCCGCCAGCAGAAGCGCCGCGGGCTGCATTACGTGCGCGGCCACTGACGGTGCGCGAACGCCATACCCCAAGTGCCACAACAGCTTTCCTCCCGGCGCCAGTCCGGGCAGCGTTGAGACCGGCGACTCATTCGCGGTTTCCAATGAGCAGAATCGCCGTGGGCTGCTTTCCGTGCGCGGCCACTGACTGTGCGCGAACGCCATTCCCGCACTGCCGCAACGGTTTTCCTCCTCGGCGACAGTCCGGGCAGCAGTGGGACCGACGACTCATTCGCGGTTCCCAGCCAGCAGAAACGCTGCGGGCCACTTATCGTGCGCGGTCACTGACGGTGCGCGAACGCCATCCCCCAACTGCCGCAACAGTTTTCCTCCTCGGCGCCAGTCCGGGCAGCAGTGAGACCGAAGACTCATTCGTGGTTTACAGCGAACAGAAGCGGCGAGGGCTGTTTTACGTGCGCGGCCACTGACGGTGTGCGAACGCCATCCCCCAACTGCCGCAACGATTTTTTCTCCTCGGCGCCAGTCCGGGCAGCAGTTAGACCGACACCTCATTCGCGGTTTCCAGCGAGCAGAAGCGCCGCGGGCTGCTTTAGTGCGCGGCCACTGACGGTGCGCAAAAGCCATCCGCCAACTGCCCCAACGGTTTTCCTCTTCGGTGCCAGTCCCGGCTGCAGTGAGACCGACTACTCATTTGCGGTTTCCATCCAGCAGACGCGCCGCGTGCTGCTTTACGTGCACGGCCCCTGACGGTGCGCGAACGCCATGTCCCAAGTGACGCAACGGCTTTACTCCTCGGCGGCACTCCGGGCTGCGGTTAGACCGGTGACTCATTCGTGGTTTCCAGCGAGCAGAAGCGCCGCGGGGTGCGTTACGTGCGCGGCCACTGACGGTGCACGAATTCAATCCCCCAACCGCCGCAACATTTTTTTCTCCTTAGCGCCAGTCCGGGCAGCGGTGAGACCGACGACTCATTCGCGGTTTCCGGCGAGCAGACGCGTCGCGGGCTGCTTTACGTGCGCGGCCACTGACGGTGCGCGAACGCCATCTCCCAACTGCCACAACGGTTTTTTTCCTCGGCGCCTATCCGGGCAGCAGTGAGACCGACGACTCATTCGCGGCTTCCAGTGAGCAGAAGCGCTGCGGGCTGCTTTACGTGCGCGGCCCCTGACGGTGCGCGAATGCCATCCCCCAACTTCCTCACCTTTCTTCTCCTCGGCGCCACTCCGGGCAGCAGTGAGACGGACGACTCATTCGCGGTTTCCAGCGAGCAGAAGCGCCGCGAGCTGCTTTACGTGCGCGGCCACTGACGGTGCGCGAACGCCATCCCCACACTGCCGCAACGGTTTTCCTCCTCGGCGACAGTCCGGGCAGCAGTGAGACCGACGACTCATTCGCGATTCCCAGCCAGCAGAAACGCTGCGGGCCACTTATCGTGCGAGGTCACTCACGGTGCGCGAACGCCATCCCCCAACTTCCGCAACATTTTTTCTCCTCGGCGCCAGTTCGGGCACTAGTAAGACAGACGACTCATTCGCGGTTTCCAGCGAGCAGAAGCGCCGCCGGCTGCTTTACGTGCGCGGCCACTGACGGTGCGCGAACGCCATCTAGCAACTGCCGCAACGGTTTTCCTCCTCGGGCTCTTTTTTGCAACACCGAATGACCGCAATGCACCAGTCAAATCGCGGCAACATCGCCGGGATGTTTCTATATGTTCATGAAATATTTAGACACAGAAGCATTTTTACCTTATCCATCAGACTTTAAAACCTTAATTGATTTATGTTTCTTTCATCTTACAGCGCAGCTCTTAGGCGCCCCTTTCCGCTTGACCGGTGTCGCCGTCGGCGTAACAGTAAGGCATCGACGTTACGCTTTTTTTGGACGCGCCACGAAAAAGCCTCGCCCCATTGCGTTACGGCTATGCTGACAGTGACGGCGACTGTATTGGTAGCGGTAACGCGTCGGTATGACGCGTCGCCGTCGGCGTATCTGAGTTGTAATTGCACCATCGCGGCTACATGATGGCAACATTTGCCGTTTCTGCCAGCTTCCAAAAATATTGCTGCATCCTGGCTACATGATGGCAACATTTTCCGTGTCTGCCAGCTTCTAAACGATATTGCTGCTGTGAGCAAGTGTTGCCATTTATTGTTGCATAGAACTAATATTTATACTACTGTCACCTGTCGTACATTTTGATGAATGAAGATTGTTATGCCTAACATCGTGCAGTCGCATAGCGAGCTGCACGGAAGACGCGTTTCGTGCAATTGCAGGTTCTCGTTTCATTTATAGCATGAAGATCAAGAGTGCATTCTTCACAATCAAAGTGAAAGAAGACGACATGCACAAAACAGCCTTTGTCATTCAAGACCACCAGAGAGTTGATACGAATGCCTTTTCGGCTCACGAACGTACCGCCGGCCATGACAAGAGCCATCAAACTCTCAGATTCGCACCTTTTCAAACAAGGTGTTGTCACCTACATCGACGAAACTGCCTGCGCGCACAACAGTTTCGAAAACCCGACATCAAATGCCTCTGCGAGATCTTCAAGGCAACACGAAGGATGGGTTTCATACTCTCGCCGACCAAGTGTCTCTTCGCCTCGCCAACCATCACGCTCCTCGGAAGAGTGTTGACAACAGAACGCATACAGCCAGACCCTGATCGCACATCTGCTGTATCTCGGTATGCTACAATGACGTCCATACATGAGGTTCGCAGCTTCCTTGGATTTGCGAACACGTTTCGCTAACATAGAAAGAACTTTGCAGTGATTGCAAGACTGCTTACTAAACTTCTGAAGAAAACCACGAGCAAAGAAAAGAACAAAGAAACGCCCACTCAAGCACTTAAGCTTCTCCTCGACAAAACTCAGCAGGAATCCTTTGAGTCACTCAAGATGAAGATCACTTCGCCGCCAGTCTCTCCTTCTTCAAGCAAGAATGTCAGACATATGTTGAGACGGATGCGTCGCATGAAGGTCTTGGAGCCTGGTTCTCACAAGACCAGAACGGCAAGAGATGTGTCATCAAATATGCCAGCAGATCCCTCAAAGACACTGAAAAGAGGTACCACATCAATGAGCTTGAATGTACTGCTGTACATTGCGCTGTGACCGAAAAGTTTATGGTCATGATGGTGATGATGGTCACTAAATAAGTTTCTGCTCATCACTGACAATTTCACAGTGGCGTATACAGTGAACAAAGCCAAGCTACACTGCAAGTTCGCACGCTACATCGTTGACCTGGCAGCCTTCGACTTCACCGCC
This sequence comes from Ixodes persulcatus, assembly GCA_013358835.2. Lineage (NCBI taxonomy): Eukaryota > Metazoa > Arthropoda > Arachnida > Ixodida > Ixodidae > Ixodes > Ixodes persulcatus. The sequence goes on from JABSTQ010005802.1 coordinate 28,083, forward strand.
CTTCACAGGCCAGCAAAGAAAACGTCATCACTGACCATTTGTCCCGCTACCCTCTCTCTGCCCAAGCATGTATCGCCTTGATAATATCACAAGATTCAGAGCTTGTTCGCACTCAGCAGACCAATGAGTTCTGCTGCCAAGTCTTTGACAAGCTACAGAAACAGCCCGACACGCATCATCTGAAGCAAGTTCATAACTCCTTCAAGTTATCAAACTCGGTGCTAACTCACGTAAAAACAGTTGGAGGCCACTGGAAAGAAACACCTCGTCCTTCCCTTTGCATTGCGCTCCACAGTATACTCTGCGTTATCATGATGAGAGTGGCCATCTGAACAGTAAGAAAACGCTCGAACAAGTACGCTAAAGGTACTGGTGGTCAACACAACGCAAAGACGTCAGAGCCTACGTTCGGGGCTGTGAAGTATGTCAACGAACAAACCGTCGAACCACACTCGCCAATGGAAAATCAGAGCCCTTCCGATTCCGGCAACGCCATGGGAATGCATCTCAGGCGAACATATGTTGTCTCACTGCCCCAAACAGAGGCCAGAAACGCCCACTTTTTCGTATAGATTGATCACGTCACTCGTTACCTTGTAGCAAAAGCCACATGTTCCTTGTCGGCAGAAGATGTCATCGAAACCATCGAACAATTGATGCCATTCAACGTTAAGGACCACCATGCGTGTGCATTTCCGACAATGGACCCGCATTTGCCAGCCACACAACAGAGCAGTTCTTCAAGAAGTGTGGCATCGAGCTACATCTCACACCTCTATACACCCCACAAGCAAACAGAGTTGTCAAAAGGGCCAGTGCGACCTTGGTGAACACGGTGAAGAAACTCGCTTTCAGGAACCTAAGGAAATGGGATCAGCACTTGCCCAATGCATTTTTGGCAATCAACACCGCAGAGCAAAGCTCCACAGGAAACGCTTCATTTTTCTTTTGCATGAGTATCAGCCTCACCTCCCGAGGGAACTTCACATCGGAACTATAGCATCCGATGAGTCCCGAGAGAATCAACTCCACATTATGCACGTAGCACCTGCATCGCAGTGACCACAAGTTCCATCCCGGAGGCGTGGTACTCTACAACTGGCCGCAAGCCAGTGATCACAAACTAACACCACCCTTTAAAGGTCAATTCGAAGTCATCCGCTCCTTTGGTACAGTGTGCTAACGCATCGGAAAAGTCGGTCGTACAGAAGACAAGATCGTCCACGTCCAGACATTGAAGCACTTCGAAGGTCGACGACGGCTGAACCTGTACCCGTACACATTCACGGAACACGAGGAAACACCGCCCCTCCCAACCAAAGTGAGCCACCCAAGACGTGCTACAAGACGTCCATGTCACCTTGGGACTATGACACTGACTTTTGAACAAAAAAAAAAAAGAATTGCTTGCAACGTCTCAATAATGGCGATATGTGCCAGTGTTTTTGTGCTAATTAGCCATTTCTCGCTTTTTTAACGGCCATATGTGAGCAAGTGTCGCCATCTATTTTTGTATAGAACAAATATTGTTATACCCAACACTGAAATATATGAAGTTGTATATCCTTGGAATATCGGGATCCGTCTTGCGATTCTGAATCACGGCACTGCACCAGCCAAATCGCGGATGCTGCTCTGGGATGCTGCTCTGTTCTAGCAATACTTAGACACAGATTCTTGCCTATAAAACCTTAATTGATTTATGTTTCTTTCGTTTTGTTTAGTGCAGTCTCTCTTAGCATATATATTGCATGCTCTCTTACCGATAGGATGGGAATAAAATAATCAAAGCGATGCAGGCGAGAGCGCACTGTCGCAACATTGTTTAGGAATGACACCGGTTCTCGTCTCATTGTATCGCAGTTAGAAAGCGGCATCCTAAATCTCAATCAATCCTTTGTTGTGGACAAACATTCTTCTCTGAGAAGACAGCGTTTCGCTTAGCCACAGGCTCAAGCAGAATGGCAAGACATGAGTTGCACTGAATGATAGAGGGGTATCGCATCTTCCATCGGAGCTTCCGTACAACCAATTTTAATGTGAGCTTTTGCCACTGGGAGGCCATGGTCTGAACGTGCCCATAACTCTTCTAGAAAGAGGCCATTGCTCGTCGATCAAAATAAACGCACAATTCTCTTTTAAGATGGCCACCGTGGGCCCGATATGTTGTCACGACGGGTGCCCAAGGATGTTTAAATATAGGCAGAACCTGGCATCCGCCTTCTCTATGCATATTTTAACAAAAATCACGTGGCCAGGAAATGTGCAAAATTTTTCGATTACTGGGACGTCTTTGTCAATGTGGGCGCTATCATTTTTATTGGGCAAACAAAAGGGTTGCCATGGCATTTCTATGTTAACTTAATGGTTTGTCTGCTAGAAAATGGCACAACCTCCAGTGTCTCTTCAAAGCATAGAATGTATCTTTTACTTTTGCCACTTGCCACTTTTTCGTGCCAGCCTGTGTGCAAAGCCAAGACAGGGCATTAATTTAGTGATCATTTGGCTTCTACTTTTGACGATTTTGACGCGTTTTGACACACAAGGACGCACCAGGTGCGCTCTTGTCCGTTGTCACTACGTCTTTAGCTTGTCAAGATTGCAGCTGTCGCCTTGGCATGTCGTTTGAAAATGCAGGGTTCCCAAATTGGCTGAAGTGAGCTTCGTCCGCACTCGACCAAAAACTAGCACTGAGACGGCCGACCGATGCAGCGTGAGTGAGGACCATGTAGAAAAAATACGCGAACACCCAGCGCTTACCGGGCTTATGCATCGTGATGTGATCCGTGTTCTTGTGTGTTTTAACGTCCTTGCTGGTGATGGAGATGACAACAGCTAGGTAAAAAGGGTGGATCCGCGGTTGTCGTTAAGCTGCGGGTTGGTTTGGTCTCGTCAAGGTGCCGGCATTCCTTTAACTTTCGTCCCATCTTTTGCACCGTTTTATATTCATGTCGCGCCGGCGTGCCTTAATGATTCCGTTAACTGTCACGGCATTGCCAGACAACAGGTGTTTAAACCCTTTTTTAAAGATGCCTTTTAGTATGTGTCCAACCTTGTCAGCCTCTAATTACATATCATTGATGGCAAGTTTGCAAAGTGCCAACAATTTTATTTGTCTGTGCTCGGTAGACGAGGCACCATTCGGAAAGTTGTCATCTTCGAACTGACCGGCCGAACACTAAGAAATTCTTCCTTGAAGCAGTCCCAGAGGAAGGCATCTTCACTGTTATTGTACCACATCATTCGGTGCCCTTCATATAAAAGCTGACGTTGGCCAGCTGAAGGGTGTTAGCCCACCACTGTAACAAGCCCCGCGTTATGCGATCACTTGCTGAATCAATAAACATTTCTGTCCATCCATCCACAATTGTAAGTGCTTACACAGTCATAGTTTAGAAGCCAAAGGTGCGTTCAGTGCGAGGATGTGAAACAAAGGTGCGTTCAGTTGGCGGCAAGTGATAATTGGTAGTGGCATTCTTGCAGAACACTGCGAGAGCACTTGCAACTGATGGCCCGATCGGAGTCCACGTCGATGCAGAAGGCTTGTAGCAGGGATCATCGCACCTCCACCAAATAATATGCAACATTAAAAGGACATGCAGCACTGTTTATATATTCTGCATTTTCCACTTCTTTCACCTCTTTTACATCGTCTTTCTCCTTTTCTCTCCA
>JABSTQ010005803.1:0-41963 GCA_013358835.2 Ixodes persulcatus
CTGCTCAGACCCCATTCGTTGAACCGTGCGACGCGTTCATACTGGCCCAACGAGTCGTCCATATCTTCATGAAGATTGCAACTGAAACTCGGTAGTGTCCTTGGTGGGCCTGCACGTAGACAATGGACGTCGGTGGCGTTCCATCTGGCTGTGACGGGGTGTTCATCGTCGGCTTCGATAGCTTCTTTTTCCTGTCCGGCAGTGGTCCAAGTTCCGGGGGTAGGCCGGGGTTGCGGCGACTTGATCGGGTCTCGGTCCTCTCTTCGTTGGGTCCTCGGGGGCTTGGGGTCGGACTTGTACTGCGGGCCCTCGTAGGGGTGCGCTGAACGGACATTCGTACCCCGGACATCCACCAAAAATGTCACGAATGACAATTGATGAGGCAATGATAACTGAAGAAACTGAACGTTTAATGGGGCGAACTTGTGCCCAGAAATAAAAAGGAAACTGAAGATAACAGGAGAGCGTCGCGGGCGTCGAAGTCGGCGTAACAGCAGAGTCGAACGCGGGGGCGAGACTGCCCTTGGCTCGCCACGCGAAGCCCCTTATGTACACCCCATGGGCTTCTGGAATGGTCGGCGTAGAAGGTTCGGCGCGTAGAACATTCTAACCTCGAATTAACAAAACGGTTCTTAAATTCCCCAGAACATCACCTTAGCAACAACAAAAATGCATACCCGCGGCCAGGAATCGAACCCTGGCTTTCTGCGTGGAAGAAGAGCGCAATAACAGTTAGGCCACGAGCGCGCTGCCTGCTTGGTCAGCTGCGCTCGCGGCAATATCTCGGTGTGTTATGGGACTCCACACTTTTATGAAAGCACATGTGGATGCTGCAGTTGCTTTATCATTGAGAATGCTTGGCATGGTGTCGAGAATTACACGAAACTTTAAACACCATAAAACTGTAGTAGTAATGTACAACTGATTCGTTCGCTCGAGATTAGTATTTGCATCAACTGCGGGGAATTCGTTCACTTTGTCTAGATTAGAGAGAATTGAAGGAGTGCAGAGACGTATTGTCCCTTTGGTTTACGACCGATACCTTGGTAAAAAAACAATAGTATGATTATAACTGGCTACTTAGTCAATTCAAAATGATCACGCTTGCAGAAAAAAAAAAGATATTGGGGGCTTGTGTGCATTTTTGTTTCTATGCAAAAAATTAAATGGCGGGGTAGCTTGCCCAGGCTTGCTAAGAGAGATAAACATTCGTGTAACATATCGCTTCTTGAGATATAAAGAACGTTTGTATGTTGATACAAATTCAGGCTTTTCGCCTCTCACGATAATGTTGGGCACTTAGAACATTATTGAGCCTCCTGCAAAAGATGTATTTATGAGTTTTAACAACTTTAAAACAGTAGCCGAAATGGCACATAACATCTTCATTTCGATGTTGTCTTTGTACTTTAATTACTGGAGTGTTGCATCAGTCGTTTCATTTTGAATGTGTAGTGACCCATTTTCACGGTACGGATAGAAGACAAGAAAGAGAGACGCGTGCGGCGGAACCAGGGAAGGAGCTTGAGAGAGGGAACGATCGGTGGGACATTACAGCTCTCGGTGATAGCAGCTACCATTCATGGATTCCGCGCATCTAATATAAATATTGTAAATATTTTAGAGCATTAGAAAGTTAAGTACCGCGTATTCTACAAATTGGTGACCTCGACGATTGCCTAAGATGGCCTTCCAATCGACGGCTTCAGTTGCGACGCCAGTCACAACGACTCCGCCAATCTTCACCACTAGGATTACCTCTGCTGCCGTCCCAGTGACAAGTAGCCTTCCTAACTCTGGATACCCTAATCTACCAGAGATCGCAGCAGTAACACTGAAGCTTCCTGATTTCTGGTTAATGGACAGTGAGCTCTGGTTACTGCACATTGAAGCTACCTTTAGGCTGGAAAGAATAACATCCCAGAGCACCATGTTTTACTATGCAGTCGCTGCGCTCCCACAAGCAGCAACAGCACTACTACGAGACATTTTGCGTACACCCCCTGCCGACTTTCCATATTACCGACTGAGAACCGAGCTCATCCGGCGAACGACCGCATCACAGCAGCAGAGACTACAGCAGCTGCTTACATCAGAAGAGCTTGGGGACAGAAAGCCATCCGAACTCCTTCTACGAAAGCACCAACTACTAGGAGACAAGGCAGTAAACCTGGACCTTTCCATCTTCCGAGAGTTATTTCTACAACGACGTCTGCAAGATGTCCGAATAGTCCTGACCACTGCAGACTCCTTCTCATTTGAATCTGTAGCTCGCAGAACTGACAAGATTATAGATGTTCGATCCCTTGGCATTTCTGCTGTCTAACCCCAACTCTTCCCAGACTCGACCACAATGCAGACCGCAGAGTAAGGAACGACCATCTATTTCAACTTTACTTAAAAGTTGATCAACTCGCCGACGAGCTGGCAAACTTGCCTTCAGCACAACAGCAAACTCTTCGAGGACGAAACCCGCAACGTGGTTTCACGCGGTCCAGTCGCCCACGCTCCTCATCAGCACCAAGGACATGCTGGTACCCCACCAAGTTCGGCATTCAAGCACAAAAGTGTCAACCTCCCTGCTCATTCGCGGAAAACGAGTCAGTCAACCGCCCGCTGCAGCAAGCGTGGTAGACTCGGAGGCAAGCCGCCTATTCAGCGTTACGGATCGCACCACAAAAGTCCGGTTCCTCGTCCATACAGGCGCAAATGTTCCGTGGTCCCACCAACAACAGAAGGTCGCAAACGACGTGGTGATTTGCCCTCACTCCAAGCAGTGAACGAATCAGCAATAAAGACATATGGGGAAAGATCTTTGACACTCGATTTCGATTTGCGTAGGTTGTCTCGTTTTTTTTTTTTGTTTTTGTAGCCGATGTTTACCATTCCATTATCGGAGCTGACTCTCTACGTCGTTTGGGGATTGTCGTCGACTTAAGTCAGAATTGACTCCTGCACTCTGAAACTTATATCAGCGTTCAAGGCATTGCGTCTAACGTCGACTCACGCAGCCCCGCGTTACTTCGACCTAATCCAACAACAGAGTGGTTTAAGATTCTGCACGAGTTTCCATCCTTCCCAAACCCTTGCAGTGCACACGCCCCAGTCAATCACTCCATAACAGACTGCATCAAGACTACTGGTCCTCCTGTTTTCGCACGTCCTCGCCGTCTCGCACTGGAACGCTTGAAAATAGCAAAACATAAATTTGACCGCGTGCTTGAACTTGGATTCACCCAGCCGTCTTCAAGCACGTGGTCGGCAGCTCTACACATGGTTTTAAATACATCTGGTGATTGGAGACCCTGTGGGGATTACCGCGTTTTAAACAACATCACAGTGCCCGATAGATTCCCTATTCCGCATATACAAGACTTGACCGCCGTTCTTCATAAAGCTACTGTATTTTCAACACTCGATTTAGTCAGGGACTATCATCGGATCCCGATAGAACCAGCAGACATTCCGAAGACGGCCATTGTCACACCTTTCCAGATGTTCGAATACCTCCGCATGCCGTTTGGTCTTCGGAATGCGGCACGAACTTTCCAACGCTTCATGGATCAAGTTCTACGCGGATTGCTATTTTATTTTATATGTATCGACGATACACTCGTCTTCAGTGGCACTCATCAAAAACATGAACAGCACCTCAAATATCTCTTTACCCGTCTCGACCAGTTCGGTATCATCCTCAACTTATAAAAGTGCGAGTTTGGCGTAACCAACCTTGACTTCTTAGGACCCCATTACTCCCCTCAAGGTATTCTTCGCCTACCTAATCGGGTGCAGGCTGTCTTGAATTTCCCCACACCTACGGCAGCGAAGCAGTTGCGGAAATTTTTAGGATTTGTTAATTCCTGACGACACTTTCTTTCACACCGTGCTGATATTTTACTTCCTCTCAACCGTTCGCTGGCTGGTGGAAAGACAAGGTCGACTGAAATAACATAGACCAATGATGCGACGGTAGCGTTTACACGCGTCAAGAACGAAATCGCCAATGTTACTCTCCTGACACACCCCAAGCTCGACTCCCCTACGTTTCTCATGGTCGACGTTTCAGACTTCGGTATTGAAGCAGTACTCCAACAGTTTGTGAACAGACATTGGCGACGAGTCGCATGCTTTTCACAACAGCTCTCCCCGTCCGCGAAAAAGTATAGTACCTTTGGCCGATAACTTTTGGCTGTTTATTTAGCAGTCAAACATTTCCGCCATAGTCTTGAGGGTCGGAGAGTTTTTATTATAACGGACCACAAGCCGCTGACATAGGCGTTAACGTCAAACAACTCCGCGCATACTCCTAGAGAAGTTTGACACATGGCCTTTATTACAGAATTCATCAATGACATTCATTTTATCAATGGAAAAGACAATACCGTGACGGACGCACTTTCTCGGATCCCAACTCGAGTAAACAATACTGACAGACCGATTATTGATTTTTCTGAGCTTTCTGCTGCCCAGCAAGATGACGAAGACCTTAGAACGCTGCGGTCGGGATCCTCATCTCTCCTTCTACAGGATGTATTAAGTGGATCCCCGTCAATTATCTGCGATGTTTCCGCCAGTTCTCCTTGTCATTACATACCTCCTCGACTCCGTAGAGCAGTTTTTGACGCCTTGCATTCCTTATCCCATCCAGGAATACGCGCTACGCTGAAACTCCACACTTCAAGGTTTATCTGGCCGGGTAGCAACACTGAGGTGCGCAAATGGGCTAAAGAATGTCTCTCGTCAAAACGTCAAGATACAACGCCCTACCGTGACATCTTTAGGAAATTTCAATCCACCTGCCGCCCGTTTTGAGAAGGTTCACTTGTACATAGTGGGTCCCCTAACGCTATGTCACGGTCATAGGTACCTTTTAACCTGCATAGACCGTTTTACTCGATGGCCAGAGGCCATACTAATCGAAAACATATCTGCAGAAACAGTCTTACACGGTTTTGTACGCAGGTATATCAGCCGGTTCGGGGTACGGGCAACGGTGACGACAGATTGACGACAATTTCAGACAGGCCTTTTCAGATAAGTTGTCTCAGCTTCTGGCCGTCGCTCACATCAGTACCACTGCCTACCTTCCGACATCCAATGGACTAGTGTAGATATTTCATCGACAGCTAAAAGCATCACTAAAGGCTAGTGGGTAGGCTTCGGGCTGGACTGAAATTTTGCCTCTTGTCTTGCTGGACATTACAGTCTCTTTCAAAGCCGGTATTGCACGCAGCGCTGCTGAGCTCGTATTCAACATGCTTTTTCGACTACCAGGCGAGTTCATTCAGCCCTCCAACAGCTTGAAATACCGGACATTATGGATTACGCATCTCGACTTCGTACAACAATGCAACAACTCATACCTTCAGTAGACCACAAGCAAGCCACCGCTAAAATGTTTATAAGCCCAGACCTCCATACCTGTTCGCACGTTCTGGTACGACATAACGCGGTGCGAACACCGTTACAACCACCTTATGACAGCCCCTTCAAGGTACTCTCATGACATCCTATGTACTTCACACTGCAAATTAGCAATCGAAAAGAAAATGTCCCATTGGATCGACTAAAGCCTACCTATCTTGATACCAACGCGGTCTTTAAACAATGCGCACCAAAACCAGTCATCAGGTTGACAAACAGACCAAAAACCATCCGATTTTCAAACTCTCCCACCATCCCGAAACTTGTCCGGACACGCATAGAAGACAAGGAAAAGAGGCGCGTGCGGCGGAACCAGCGAAGAAGCTCCAGAGGCGGAACGATCGGCGGGACATAACAGTTCTTGGTGATAGCAGCCACCATTCAAGAATTCTGCGCATCTAAAATATTGTAAATATTTACATTATATGTGCGGTCGTTTACAGTATATTGAAACGATTGCTCCTTACATGCTGGATTTAATGCTTTATACAACTTTAAAAATAACGCTGGCCTCCAATTTAAATGAAGTTCATTTATTTTATATAAGCTTATTTTATATAACTGCAACAATACTTAAAAAAACAAGCGAGCTGGTTGTCATTCATGGTAATGAGACTTCGTGTTGTGTTCGTCCCTTTCTGTGTTCCTGAGTTTCGGGTTTTATTACCATAATTTTATACAGCGCTTGTTTTATGTCTGGTTGGTCGGATGTATTCGATTGAAGTAGTTTAAGGTATTGAAATATTATTTACGCTGTCGTTGAGACCTACTCTGTAGGTTAGACAAAATTTCGTAAAAAACGCTAGGTATCTGTTTCACACACATCCTCACATGCTTGAAAGTAGACATACTCCGCAGAAATCTGCTCGGTTGAGTGAGAATTCAAGTCCGGAAAATTTAGCTGCAACCATATCTGGAAAGAAAACCCGCCGTTTCGAAACAAACTCGGTTGCTTCTTCAAGGGTGACTGAAAGCACGCGGAGCAGCAGGAATATCCTTTCCAGATTCGGTTGGAGCTACATTGTTAGGACTTTAATACTGACACGGGCACGCACTCGTGCTCAGCAAACCAAAAGCCGTGAACGGGCTATGGACATAACTGAAACGGTTGATTGTCGTTGCGCCCATTGAATTTATGCTTCAGTAGCCTTCCAGTTGTGAATTGTTTATTCACATAAAAAAGTACAATTAATGCTTGATCTAAACAAAATCATTTTGCGCTATCTAAGATGGTGTGTAGAAGAACCATTGAGAATGGTATTGGTGGTGGTTTTGCTTTGTGGAACTCGGCCCTGATAACCGAGATATTATCAAAATACAGTGTTACATCCAATTATGTTTAAGGTACTGGACATCAAGACAAATGCAAAACGTAATGAAACAATAAAGTTCAAGATACAGGACACGGACGGCTTGAAAACCGTGGTTCGTCTCGTCAGCGCTAATGTTGTTAATAACTTTGGATACGTACTAACACGCCCAAATGGAAGACGTTGCTCAGCACTACAGTGCACGCCGGAGTATGAAGTTGGACAGTCATCTAAATCTACATTGATTACTGTCAGAAACATTTCCCAGGTAAGTTTATCCATATCATTTTTTAAAAGGGTGATGCCTAAATGTACTTTCGTTCTGAATATACCACTTTACATACTTCCTTGATATTTATAACCTACGAAACACGCGTTACTCTTTCTTCTCTTTATGCAATGGACGTCGCTGAAATATATTCATAAAAAAACATGCAGCGTTCCTTTCCTTACCCCGGAGTCAGAACAGGCGGCCACGTGATGTGAAGACACTTATATGGCATCTAAGCATATCATAGCCACGCGCCGTGGTCGCTAAAGCGCGGGGCATTTGCTAAGCTCGAGACATTGTTAAGGTTCGGCAATGTCCGTCGCTGCAGCGAATAGGCGCGAGTCACCACGCAAACACATGCCGAGGCATTGATTGTCGCGTGTTCAACATGAACACTCACGTAATGCTCCTGTTCACAGTGCGAGTCGCATTTAAATATCGTCACCGCGAAGATCGCAAAGCTTGATGTTGAATTCTTAGAGGCAGCATTGTTAACAACGCCTGTACTGAGATACCCGGCACTTCGTCAGCATGTTTCGTGGTGGAGAGAAAGAAAGAAAACGTCTGTTTTTACCTTTGAAATCACGCGGCGACAAAACATTTTTGTTCATTGATGTTGTCTGCAATTATATTTCGGTTCCACTAGTGCAAGTAAGCTTGTGTAAAGGGAAAACAAAAAATTCTTACCCAATCGCATTGCACGGCCCCTGAGCACGAAATGTGCTTATAGGCTGAATTTCACGTGAAAATCGTTACGCTCCAGTGCAACGAGAGTCCGTCGCACAACGACTATTTCTACATAAAACGAACATAGAGCGGAGCAGGCAATGCATACAAAGACGAAGCGTATATAGGCATACTTAGGAATACGAGTAGAAATGGAGGGAGAGGAGACAAGAGCACGGAGATCTGGTTGAAATTATTAGTGGATGGACGCATATGTATTAGACTCTACTCACTCTTCGGACGCGTCACAATACTGAACGCCGGCGTTCGGATTCGAACGAGTAAAAACAGTGAGTAAAGACAAACACATTTGCGTCCAGCAAGTAATCATTCCAGGCAGATCTCGGTGCTCTGCAGTCGCTGCGCACCCTCGTCTTCTCCTCTCCCTCTATTTCTGCCCGCATAGTTTTTCACACTTAGTAATAATTATTGAGGTGTACATAGCGGCGCAGCTGCAATTCAATCTCGTGTGATCCGCGACCCGCCGAAATGTACAGAAACGCCAGCCTCTGGACTAAATATCGTCGTCGATGGAAAGAGTTCAACGACCGTAAACTGAAAATACTTTTTTAATCGTAGAACTTGTGTCGAAAACAAAAATAATAATGAATGTCGAAAGAGCTGCAGCAAACGTCATAGCGTCAGCGTGACAGCTGGACTAGCACGAAAGTGCGTGGTCGTGGGGAGAGTTTTTTTTTTCATTTTTTATTTGGATTATCTTCGGCATCGCCGGTAGGGAGGTAGGGACAAGGGGCATTTCTGCTTGACGGGGCTCCTATTTCCCCTACAGTTCGAAGCAAAGTAGCATGATCAACGCAGGAAGATTCTAAAGCATGTGTCAACAGCTTACAATACTAGACATTACACAGTATATAATACTACAGAAGTCAGCAGAGGCCTACGAACACAGCACTCGATGTCGACATGCTAAAAGGATGGAAATAGCACAAGATTAAAGACGCATGAAATGTAAAAAGTATATCCGCTTCACGCACAAACAGCAAATAATAAAAAAATAATATGACTAATTATATGGCAATTATAACACAAGGAAATCTCACGTACAAGTGAAAAGCGTGATGGACATTGTATAGCCCACGAAGTTTGATTCGGCAAAGGAGCGCTCGGGCTTTCCATCTACTGCACTGTATCTTGAACTTTCGACCTGAAATGTTCGGGAGTGTTTTAGGACGAGACTGATTAGGCAAGGTCATTCTGGCCTCCTTATCTTTTAGATTTGGGGTAAAAATATACCAAAATCTTCTAGATATACCGATCGTTCCTTCTCGGTCATGCGCGCGGCAATTAGCGGCGAGAAGTTTTGGTGGCGCCCTCCTGTGGTTCCCCCTTGTGACGTCATTACCTTGCAAACAACAAGTTCGATGGTGTTTGTAAATAGCATGGTGGAAGCTTGAAATCATTGCGCTCTCAAAGGAACACTGCCAACACCGTCAAAATTAAAGTTCTTTCATTCCTCTTATTTCCGTCGATGATAAATCCCCTTTCCGACGTCATAGTCAGCGTTCGGCCAATCGTGGAAGGCCGACCACAGCGACGCTTTCGGTCGCGCACGGGGCTAATACGACCCAAGTTAACCTGCGACAGTTGGCGAATGTTGGTACGTGCAGCTGGATTTCATACGAGAAAACCATGCCATCCAAGTAATTTCATGACATCACGGGTCTTGAATAAACTTAAACTTATCTTGGTTATTTTAATAAACTAGGGGAGTACATGGGTGTGTTGCGTGTGCCACGCATCAATCTGTTTTACACGGACGCGGCGGTTCGTGAGAACCTAGCCGCAGTCGTGTGGTAGAATTCCGCTGACAAAACAACGGGCACCAAAATTCCAAACAAAATGTCTACAAAGGACGCCGAAATAAAACCTATCTTCTAGCTTTTAGCTAGAGAATAAGTTTGCTTTTAGACACGCAAGAATCCAATGGGAGAAGGTCGATAATGTAAATCCAGAAGCCGTACGATTCAGAAACTCAAGGCCACGGCGAAACCACTTCGATTCTGGGATGGGAGCTACGATACTTATCATCAGTTGGATCGCCAGCCATCATTGGACTCCGGGAGCCGAAGCTGCCCATGACGACCCCGCGAATGTTTTAAGCAGTTCCACTCACTAATGAAGCCATTTGACAGAAGCCCGTGAATAAACCTGAAGAAGACTTCTACTTTAAGGAGACAAAATACTTCGCTTGCTTAAAGTGCCGTGCTTACCTCCGGGCCGTGTTCCCCGAAAACAAATGCTCAATTCCAAGCCGCTATGACCATTGGTTGGTGTTCCGACCGAGGAAACTTTGTATTGTCACAGTAATTAGGCCGGCTAGAATGGTTTTCTTTCGGTGCTCAAGAGAGACATGAGGAGACCGAAGATGGAGTGTTACGACGATGCTCCTCCCAAGTCTGCCGGACGAGCTTCCACTAGATTTCGGACACCCAGGACCTCTGTCTTCAGAGGGACAAAACCCTCAGTAGGTTTTTTTTTCGGTCGTCGATACGCATGTCGCCGAAAAATTTGATTTATTCCATGGACACTCCACAACAGCGAAGGGCATTATTGCATTCTCCTTTCGATTACCGTTAAAGACAATATGAGCTAAATCAGTCCTTCCCGTTGCGTAGTACCCCCGAGTTTTTGAGAGTGCTGTGGTTCGAACTAGGAATGCAATGCAAATTTGAGTTTCCATACTTCAGACAATTTGAGAAATAAAGGGATAAGGGAGCTTTTGGCCGCCGCAGACGCGGAAGAGGCCAGCGGGTGCTTCAGGTCATATTCTCCGGGGGAGTGCATTTGGAAAACTAAGCTCCACGATTTCATTTAGCTTCATCCTATTTAACCCTCCTTCCGAACTTTGTATCTATTCTTCGTTTGCATTTCTTGTACCACAGCCCGTTTTAAGTGTAACAACATGCCATAAAGCTCAATAAAGAAAACGGTGCTCAGTCCCATGAACAAAGATAACAAATGAACGAACGCATAATGCATAACCGACATATTGTCTACTCCCCAATTTTTCTTTCATTATAAGGAAGATAAGTTCAAATGGTCTTTGACATATAGCAAGCAAAAGGTTACCTACTCAATAAACAGTTGGATATGATTATAGTTTTTAGCTGCTTCTTAAAGAAGATTGCAGTGACATTTGTTCCAAGCAGTATTCAAGCTTCCTTATAACTGCACATTTTTCGTAAATATGATTATTTTAATGTTAAAGTCGTTTTTTATTTGCAGCTTTGGTTACGGCATGCTCGTTGCACGGACCTCACATATAGACTAGAAATGTTCTACACCAGGATATTTCTGCACCGCTACTTCCATTCAGAAAATACGATGAACAACGAATTATGCGCTACTGTGTTTAATAGCAATGACGTATAAAACTAAAAGCTTTTCAGTAAAACCCCGGTTAGTTTTAAGCAGGAAAGCGTTTCTATTGAAAGATGTTTTTACGAGTGTTGACACAAAACAGTTACACTAGCTTGATTATGCGGACAAAACCCGGAAGACACAGAATGTGCTGACTTTAGATACGCATGACGTGTGTGGTTTGCAAGTGCTGTTTGTGTTTAATGGGAGTGGGGCTGATGTGTACGGGTTTCGCGCAACAACATAATTAATGTGTTCGGAAGATCAACAAATTCTGAGGAAACCGGTCTTTTTTTGTTCACATGGCCAAGATGAGATTGTGTGTTTGTTTTGACTTCATAAACTCAAAGTTAACTTTTCCCAATCACCTGCCCTGCGCGGCCCACATAAAAAACTAGTCTCTACTTGGCTCAATCGATATAGTATATGGCTGGAAATAACTTTGTCATAAGTTCAATCCCAGTTGGGAGTATTCTTTTATTAGAGTTGTTTAATGGCGTCTATGGGCCTATATTTATTGCTGACCTTTAACCTACGCGTAAGAATTCAGAATGACGGTGGGGCATTGCATTTCTTTATGAAAGTTTGCGTATAAACAAACTCTTAGGTAAAGATGTATGATATCCGAAAAATCGTTGATCCCTACCTGTAAGCGACTGAAAATAGTGCAATACTGTTTTAAATAGAAGCTCCTGCACATTTTTAGCTGCGCCATTACCCCCCCCCCCCCTCCCCCTTTAAAACACGCATCGTTCCGAGGCAGCACAACAGAAAAATAAAAACAACGATCAGCCTTTCCGCTCTCGTGAAGAAGGAAGACCAGCGGAGCTGTACTCGATACACTGTGTTTCTTCTTCATCGTCTGTTTTTCGCGCTGCTTCCTACGATGAATTCCCACCAACGCGCCTAACTATCCATTCTTCTATTATAGCTGGAAAGGTTGCCGCCATCTACGAGCGACGGCGGAAACCATACTGGTTGTGTGCTTGCCGCCGTCGCTTATAGATGGCGGTAGCTGTCCAGGTAGGTTTGTGTCGACATACACGGACAGGATCCTGGGGAACCTAGCCCTTAACAGCTCCGTTGTAAAAAAAAAAAAAAATGTAACGGCACATTCATAAGTCACAGTTCTTCGTCATTCCGGAGCCCTATCGATAGAAATATGGCTTGAAACGGACGACGTGTACAACCTTGGGCTGTTTCTGGCGCCTTGCAAATGGCCCCGTTAAGTCGGAAATAGCTTCGTAGTTGAGTTCTCCGAGGCCTCGAATGATCTTGTATGGTCCGAATAGCGCTTGAGCAGTTTCTCGCTGAGACCGCGGCGACGAATTGGTGTTCACAACCACACTCTGTCTTCGGGCTGGAGGTGGACGTCGCGGCTGCACATGTTTTACCGGCGAGGGTCGACACTTTGTTGATTGTGGACCCAAAGCCGGTACAACCTTCGGCGCCGCGACGTCCACTTCCAGCGCGGAGACAGAGCGTGGATGCGGACACCAATTCTTCGCTGCGGCCTCAACAAGAAACTGCTCAAGCGATACTTTGAACTCTACACGGTCATTCGATGTCTCGAAGATCTCAGCTACGAAGTTCTCGATGAAACGCGGCCATCCGCAAGACAAGACGCCAGCTACGACCCGAGGTGGTGCACGTCGTCCGTCTCAAGCCGTATTACGATCGATAGAGCTGCGGATTATCTGAGAACTGTGACTTCTGAATGTTCCGTTCCTTTTTTTTCTTTGTATTCTTCTTTTGTGCTGCATCGGTGAAATGCGTGTATTAAAGGGGCAACCCACACGCAGAGTCCCCAGGTTCGATTCTTGAGGGACGCGCAGCTTTTAATATTCTGTTGTAATAATAGTTTCTACAATGTCCGAGAAGCTTTTCGTATAGAATGTTCGAAGAACGAAGATCCCATTTCGAATGTTCGCGAAACCCGTGCGTCTACAAAAGGTGATCCGCGTGGCTCTACAATGGCGGTTCTTCGGCAGCGCTCGGTTCTGCTACTACACCGACACCGACGCTCACCTACGACGCCGGTTATTATTCTTATTTTGTTTTAGGCACCGTTGCAGAATCGTCTTTCCGACACGTGTCGGCGTTAAAGTGGGAGTTCTCCGGCGTCCTTGAAGGCTCTTTGCATTTACCGTCTTCGGCAACACCACCACCAGGTGTTGCTGCACGTCGATTTCCCGGCGAGACATGAAAGACAGTCTATCAACTCACGACCGACGGAGGGGCGATGCAGAAGTTCAAAGGGATGGAGAACGGGAACCTCGTGGTGCTGTCGGTGCTGGTGACGGAAGGAGGCGGGGGTACTACTCGATATCGCGAGGACGCTGGCCGTACATTAGGTGTGGGTTGTTCGGCACATACCCTCGGAGACCATTTGGCGGTATAGACCCCTCCGGTAGACGTGGTCAGCCTCATCGCAGTGGTAGCACAGCGGTCGTCGGTCCGCCGTGCGCCAGATGTTGGTCTCCCTTGGTACTGCTTGTTAGCGGTGGCTGTACTGGACCCGGCCTTCCTGGTGTCGCATAAACGGCGGCGTTTGGAACTCGACGAGATGGCGACGTGTATTGGCGGTCAGCCGGTGGTTGCCGTCGTGCCATTGAAGCGTAGGTCACCACCGGTTCTTCGAGTTTAGCGACGTCGACAGGAGCCTCCGTATGAAAGGCTCGCATTACTTCTTCTTGGACGAGCTCAGTAAGTGAGAGCGCAGCAGGTCGATCTGCTGTCGGCAACAGCTTTCTAAGCTCCTCGCGGATAATGTCTCTGGCAATCTTACGGATCGTAGACAGGTCAGAGCAGCCGACACCGATCCTGCAGTTCGGCGGTGCAATCACGGTGGCGCCTGTAAACCGCTAGTAATAGTTCGCCCTCGCGAGGAGCGCCCTTTTAATGTTGGTCACCTTTGAGACGAAGCGTTCCACTGTTGCCGGAGAATTTCTGACAAGGCCACCGAAAATGTCCTCCCTGAAACCTTGCATGAGTACCCGCAGCTTCTTTTTATCGGAGGCATGCGGGTCAGCGTGTGCGAATGGGCGGAGGACATCTTCAGCAAAACTGGCGACGATTTTCTTGGGTTCCTGCTCCTCGCTTGAGGCAGGTCTTCGTCCCGCTGCAGTCAGTGCTGCCTGACGAATGTTTTCTTCAGCTCGTGCATACAAACGTCCAACATGGTCAAGGCGACTGCGTGATTTTCGAAACATCGCATGCTGTTCCATTCAGAAAAAAGTAGATGCTTTCAAGGCTTTACTCATATTAGTTCATTCCTTGTGGCGGGCCACCCGGTCGTACTGCTGGAGCCAGCCTTCTACGTGTTCATAGATTTCACAGCGGAATGACGTCGGCACACTAGGACCCACAGGCAAGAACACGCAGGACGACTCCGCTAGGGAGTCGTCCTGCGTGTTCGTGTGCTACGCCGTGGAGCTCATCGTCGGCTTTGATGGCTTTGTTGTCCTGTGCGGCATTGGTCCAAGCTCAGGGTGTTGTTGCCCTCGTAGATGCTAGCTTGCCCGCGTCTCTGTCTTTTCTACAAATGGTCGACTTGGATTGGGGATTGCCGAACGGGTTCTCAGATGGGTACGTTGAAGAGACATAGGGTAGTACCCAACACCTCCACCAGAATGTCACGGGCGGTGACTAAAAGAACAGTAAATAAACAGAAAGAAACAAACGTTTAAGAGGGCGAAATTGTGCTCTATACAAAATAAGAATGATAACAGGCATTGTAGGCGACCCTCAATGTCGGCGTAGTAGCAGGTTCGAGCGCTGGCGAAGAACTGATATCGTAAAGCCACGCGGTTCGCCTTTTGTAGACACATGGGTTTCGGGAAGATTCGAATTAGTATGTTCGTCCTTCGAACATTGTAAACGAGAATCTTCCCGACGTTGTAGAAACTTATTAAAACAAAATAATAAAAGTTGCGCGGCCCACAGATAGGATTCGAACCTGGGGTCAATCCGAGCGAGTCGTGTGGGTTACCACTCGGCCACGCACGCGGGAATATCAAGAGAAGACAGAGAACAGCGAAATAAGGAAAGATGGCAATGCATTTATACAGTCAGAAATAAATTAGTGGTTTAAAGGGGCGATGCAACGATTTTTGTATTTTGCGCAAATACCGCTTAGAACGGATCCCTGACGTTAATGACCTGTGAAATATCCGTTCGTTTTTCACCAGACGCAATCGAAGTCACAGAAAAAAATCAGAAAACGAGCAGAGTTCACCCCCTCAACTCGCAGCCAGAACAAGCGGCCACGTGATCTGGAGCCTATTATATGCCGCCAATGTTGATCATAGCCATGCGCAGGGGTTGGCAAGGCACAGGACACGCGCTGAGTTCCAGACATTGTTATGGTGCGGCTTTTATCGTCATTGCAGCGATTGGACAAAGGACATTACCCAAATTCTTCTCGAGCTACAGATTATCACGAGCCCAAATTGAGTGCCCACGCAATGCTCGGGTCCAATCTATGAGCCGCATTCAAATATCGTCACTGGGCGGTACTGCTACCGCCCAGCTACGTCATCAGGTTTTGCGAAGGAGAGATTGAATGAAAACGCTCGGTTTTGTCCTCGAAATTACAGCGCAACGAAGGCGTTTCTTGGTCAGTGGCGTTGCGTGCGAGTATCCTTGAGTCCCACTAGTGCCAGTAAGCTCGTGTAAAGTGAAAAACATTCCTATTGAATATCGTTGCACCGCCCCTTTAACAATTATCTTTATTAAAGAAACGGGAATTAAACCCTTCTTTTTTGTAGATATACCAGATATCTTACTTGTGCAGGTTTAACGGTGGCGCAATTTGTTTTTACATATCTGTTTTTTTTTTTCAGTCAGGATTGTGGACTCTCAACGTCATGCAATCTTCCAACACCCCCGAAAATATCGTTGTCCGAGTGACAACCTTCCAAAAGGATCCAGCAAAGGATTCTATCAGGGCTGAAACGAAGGCAGATCGTGATGTACAAGATAAGGTTTTCATTACTGTGACAGTCAAGAAAGGAAAAAGAAGTGTTTCGGGAGCGAAGGTGAAAGTAAGAATTACAGGAGCAAAGCAAACGCGCAAGATTGAGTTGGACGCATTAGACAACGGAAAAGGTAATCACTGCTAATGTTTAATCAATGGTTTTCATATATATATATATATATATATATATATATATATATATATATATATATATATATATATATATATATATATTGTTTGAGTACGTATGCGTAGCACTGCCCACGGACATCGTCGTCGTCACTTTTGGCTGTGGGTGGGCCGATCGGCATCGTCAGCTGACTGGTGGCACCTTTTTTTGAAACGTTCCATAGACATCAGACGCTGATAAAACACCGTCATCTGACCGATCTGTCTCTGTCTCACAACGTGGTGGAGGTGAGCCTTTAGACCCCGTACCAGAACCACCTTCCCTTCGAGCTTCCGCTTAAAACCCTGGAACTCCGAAACCGCACGCTGGCTACCATCACGGCGACGGCTGCTCAAACCCCCTCGATGTCTCAACCATCCGCGACGACATCCACAATCACCACGGTGACTGAACAGCAATCGCAACCAACCCCTACCACTCCTGGTTGGACGATTCGCAGTCGCCAAAGAGACCCAAAGGTTTTTGCTGGTCTTCGTGACGAAGATGTTGAGGACTGGCTCGACAGTTACGACCGCGTGAGCGTGTACAAAAGATGGGACGGTCCCACTAAACGCGCTAACGTGGTCTTATACCTTACTGATGTTGCCAAAACGAGGTTTCTGAACCACGAAGAAGAAATTCCAGACTGAGACGCTTTTACCACGAAGCTAAAGGACATATTCGGCACTACAACTAGCCGCAAAGAGAACGCGAAAAAGAAACTCGAGACTGGACGACAAGGAGAAGAGACGTACACCTCCTACATTGAAGACGTTCTCGCGCTCTGCCGTCGCGTCAACTGCGAAATGCAAGAGAGTGAGCTCGTACGTCACCTCCTGAAGGGAATCGCGGAGCCGGCCTTCAATGTTTTTCTGGTCCGAAAGCCCGAATTGATAGCTGACATCACATCTGTTTGCCAACACCCCGATGAAATGCGGACCATCAGAGTCTCTTGCCCAGCTCAAAATCTCGGAGAACCAAAAGCGACAAATTCTGAACTCCGCACCCTCATAAGAAACATCGCTCGAGAAGAGCTCGGGCAGATGTTCAACGAAACACACCGCGGCGCTGAACCGGCAGCAAGTTCTCCCGACTTGCGGTCCCTTGTCCGAGACGAGTTAGCAGCTCTACCTCCTGCAACTCTTCCTCTCCCCACGCCCGCACCACCAACCTACGCCGAGATTGCCGCTAGGTTGCCTTCCCCTCAAATTGCTTCGCTATAACAACTCCACACCCCATCTTCCTTGGCTGCATTTACTCCAGCCACCCTCACCCCGACGTACCAATATTGGAGACCACCCAAACGCCCAGCATGTTATTACTGCGGCATTAGGGGTCACATTGCCCGCTACTGCGGGAAACGCAGAGATGACAACAGGTACGACAAATCTTATAGTCCTCACTTTCGCCGAGATCAAGGGACCTACAATGTAGGTCGAAACAACTCCGGCCGCCAAGGAAGTACTTCCCCTCACAGGTCGAGATTTAAAAACCAAGCATATCCTAGGCGTCGTTCCCCCTCCCCACTTCCGCGCTCTGGGTCTCCGATGATTCCATCTACACAAAACCTACCCTAAATACACAGCGGAAAGCTAAAAAAAGCGCAGTTCTTGGGAGGAGAACTGCGAAGCAACGAAACCAGACAACTCCTCCAATCCCATCCAATTTGATTGACGTATGTGTAGAAGGTTTAAATGTTCTTGTTCTAGTTGATACCGGCGCCGCAATTTCAGTTATAAGCGAAGATGTCTGCAAAACCTTAAGAAAAGTCCGAACTCCCTTTCACGGTACTTGTTTACGAGGAGCGGGAACCGATTTGATATATCCCTCCGCACTGTGCACGGCGAGGGTTGTAATACAAGATACCTGCCATCACATAGAGTTCGTTGTTTTACCGAATTGTACACACTCACTTATCCTTGGCTGGGGCTTCCTCTCGTTTAACACGGCAGTAGTTGACTGTAGTCATCCGGAATTATTTTTGACCACCCTTGATGTCTGCGATACAGTTACTGATCACAGTGAAAAAATATCAGTTGAAACCGACTCGGTTATTTCTCCATTCACAACCCACGTATTACCACTCGTATCGACAACGCTTGCACAACTAATGTCGTCGTACAACTATCCAACAGATTTCTCGCGAGAGGCATAGTTGTACCGCACGCACTTATCCGTTTCTCTATTGTTAGTACAGAGTCCGTTCTCTTTCCACATGGTACAGTTGTCGTGACTGCGACACCACACTCACCCATTTATCTGTGTTTTATATCTGCCCCTCAAACCAAATCTTCGCTTACCCAGAACTGCAAAACCTTGTCTCTGCATACAACAATTAGCCAAGATCTTTACGAATAAAAAAAAACGCCGACTTCTATCTTTGCCAGAGCAGAACAGAAAAATATTCGACATCGTATCATCTACCCTTGGTCAAACCCACACGACAAAGCATCGGATCCCCATTGAAGATTCTGCTATTGTTCATCGTCGTCCGTACAGGGTTTCGCCATCAGAGCGTTCTGTAATTGAGGACCATGTCACTGATATACTAAAAAGGGTGTAATTCGTCCTTCACGCAGTTCATTCTCGTCACCGGTAGTCCTGGTCAAAAAGAAGGATGAAGGCATTCGCTTTTGTATCGATTACCGCGAACTGAACAAAATCACTCGTAAAGACCTTTACTCTATGCCACGAATTGACGACGCACTGGACTCCTTGCACGGAGCTGAATATTTTTCATATCTTGATTTACAGTCCGGTTATTGGCAGATCCCGGTTAACGAAGAGGACAAAGAAAAAACTGCGTTCGTCACACCGGATGGCTAATATGAGTTCAACGTCATGCCCTTTGGACTCTGCAACGCGCCAGCGACTTTCGAACGCATGATCGACAACATCCTTCGAGGCTTAAAATGGAAAACATGCCTAAGGTGCCTAAGGAAAACATGCCTAAGTTGACATTATAATCTTTTCTTCCAAGTTTGAGGAACACCTTGAACGGCTTTCCCAGGTCCTGTCCTGTTTGTCTGCCGCCAACCTCCAGCTTAATACTAAGAAATGCACGTTTGCGGCAAAAACAATTAAAATCTTAGGCCATGTCATCAACAAACACGGTGTCAGACCTGACCCCGACAAAATAAAGGCGGTTTCAGACTTCCCTCGACCACAACGCCAAAAGGAATTGCGAAGCTTTCTAGGTCTGTCGTCGCACTTCCGTCGTTTTATTCGCGACTTTGCAACCATCGCCGCTCCACTTAACAACCTTCTTAAGAACAATTCCACCTTTACCTGGTCTCCTGAGTGCGAATCTGCCTTTACATCCTTAAAAGCAGCCCTGACTTCCGATCCTGTCCTCCGACACTTCAACAACAACTCCGCCACCGTTCTCCACACAGACGCTAGCGGCTACGGCCTTGGAGCAATTCTTCTACAACCCGACGACTCGTGCGTAGAACACGACATTGCTTATGCAAGTCGATCTTTGAGCAAGCCAGAGCAAAGTTATACAATAACAGAAAAGGAATGTCTCGCGGTGGTTTGGGCGATTGCAAAGTTTCGTCCTTACTTATACGGCCGTCATTTTTCAGTCGTCACCGATCATCATGCGCTTTGTTGGCTAGCCTCCCTCAAAAATCTTTCAGGTCGTCTCGGACGCTGGGCGTTACGCCTGCAGGAATACGATTATACAATTGTTTATAAATCTGGCCGAAAACACCAAGATGCCGAAGCCCTCTCACGATGTCCGCTACCTCAACCCTCGACAATTACGACTATACTAAATATTGAGACGAGTCCATCACCGACAGACCTATTTGATGAAATAGGGATCGCCACCCAACAACGCCAAGACCCCCAGCTGCGTAGTATAATCACCCAAATGGAAGGAACCTCACCTACGACAAACGCTCGCTCCCGATGCCAGCTCTTGCACTATCAGCTTCAAAATGATGTTTTGTACCGTCGAAACTACTCGCCTCACGGACATCGCTGGCTTTTGGTTATTCCCCATACCTTACATGCCTTGGTCCTTGAATTTCTGCACGACGATCCCACAGCCGGCCACTTAGGACACTTCAAAACTTACTGTCGTGTAAGAGAACGATATTTCTGGCCCGGAATGTACACCGCGGTGACAAGGTACGTATCTTCTTGTCTCGTATGCCAAAAACATAGGTGTCGCACAGCTGCACCCCCCGGCCAATTACTGCCACCCCGCTGCCATTCACAACCTTTCGAGATCGTGGGAATTGACTTGTTTGGACCACTACCACGAAGAGTAAATGACAAACGATGGGTTGTAACCGCTGTCGACCACCTTACACGATACGCAGAAACAGCGGCTCTTCCAACTGGCTCCGCCACAGAGGTTGCTGATTTTTTCATCCACCAGATACTCCTCCGACATGGAGCAACCCCAGTGCTGCTCAGCGACTGAGGTCGTACCTTCTTGTCACAGACAGTGCAAGAGGTCTTAACTGCTTGTGCAGTCATCCACAAAACGACATCCGCCTACCACCCACAGACCAACGGGCTCACTGAACGCTTTCAACGTACCCTTGCGCACATGATCGCTACGTACGTATCATCAGATCATACCAACTGGGATGCAATTTTACCATTCGTAACATACGCATATAAAACGGCTATTCAATGTACAACTGTGTACTCGCCATTTGAGCTCGTCCACGCAAGACAACCGACATCGCTGCTGGTCACAGTACTCGAGTATACTCCAACTGAGCTCCATACAAGTCTCCTCGATGACCTCGTATCCCGTGCTGAAGACTCGCGTCAACTTGCGCGACTTTACACTGTTCAACAACAACAGGAACGAAAAACCCGACACAACTCCACCCACAAAAACGTCAGCTTTCAACCTGGAGACCTTGTTCTCGTCTCGTTGCCAAAACGCAAGCCCGGCCTCTCTGAAAAGTTACTGCCTCATTACATCGGCCCCTACCACGTCATCGCTCAAACAACTCCTGTCAACTTTCTCGTGGAACCAGTACAAACACCCGCCGATCGCCGCTACCGCGGTCACGAACAGATTCACGTCTCCCGACTGAAACCTTTCACCCCCCGTTCAGCAGTCCCCCTTCCTTCCCTTTGTGGCCAGGTGGCCACCTTTCCGCAACCGGGGGAAAACTGTGAGGGCGCTTATGCGTAGCACTGCCCACGGACATCGTCGTCGTCACTTTTGGTTGTGGGTGGGCCGATCGGCATCGTCAGCTGACTGGTGGCACCTTTTTTTGAAACGTTCCATAGACATCAGACGCTGATAAAACACCGTCATTTGACAGATCTTTCTCTGTCTCACAATATATATATATATATATATATATATATATATATATATATCCTTTGATAACTTTGCTACACTATTTACAAATAATCAGTGAGACCGGGAAATTCGCCATCTACAAAGCATTATGAAAGCAATTGCAGCATTGCAGTATTTCCGTACTATAACTATTCACCGATTGTCGTCACAATACTGCTGAACCGGCGACAGTCAGTTCGGTCTTCATGTAGCGTTTATTTCGTGACATCCAGGCTGAGTAAAGCACCTACGTGCTGGTATACTCACTTTCACCTCATGTTGTACCGCAGCGAAGGCTAGAAGCGCGAGCTCATAGCGTTGGCAGCAGCCCTTAGTTAACTAAAGGCTCTGATATACTCCGACATAACGCGCGCGCAAGCGAACGCTGGCCGAAGTCGGCTACGTCACGTCAGTCACGCCGCGCGCGTCGAAAATTCTCCCTCCGGCGGCGCTGGCGGCTCCCGCGGCGCGCGTCGGTGGGCTGCCAGCGCGGCGCATGCGCAAAATCTTACTACGAGGGCACGTTTCCTGCGTGAGTGCGGCACTTCCGGTTCCTTTTCGTTCCGAATAGCAGACGAAAAATTTCGCGCTTGTTGAGCACCCAGTTCGAGCGATGGCGAGTTTTCGTCGTGCAAGGTACTTGCACGACGAAAACTCGCGCTTGCACTGTTGGTGCACCGCCTGCGCCGCAAGCGTAGGCGGTCAATGTACAGTCAGAGGCAATTTGACCTGCGACAACGGCGCGAGCGGCCACGGGGAACAATTGCCGTATGCAGCGCTGCGTTCGCTTTTTCGCGCTGGGGAAGAGGCTACGGGAGCAGTCCACGTTTCGCTGCCGGGGGAGGTCGAGTCAAAACAAATGCCCCTCGCACTAGAATGGCCTTCTATCATATCAGATAAGCTCTTTCTTGCACAACATTTTTCCCGCGTTTTATCTTTCGTCTTCTCTTTGTAAATTTTGACTGCACTTCCTCAATGGGTCAAACACTCCGCTGTTTCATTTTGATCATGGAAAGTAAGTTAAGAATGACTAATAGTTCATTTATAGGCGTGCACTCAATGTATGGAAGCATGGAAGTTTTATACATTTAATTTTAGTTATATATTTGTTAGACTGAACCGCGAACCGTAAACTGAGATCAAGTTGGAATCATTACGTGCGAAAGAACTGATAGTAATGCCCGACGGCTTTACAAACTCATGCTAAGATATGAGCGCCAGAACGGAAGCAAACCGAGATAGCCTTGCCAAGGGAACAATAAAAATACTTAAAAAATATAAGTCGGCGTATTTTGCTAACCGCTTCGAAATGTCGCGCCGCATAGCCGGCCCTTCGTCATGTCTTCCTTCCGTCTTAATCCCCCCCCCCCCCGCTTCTCCAGAGTGGACCAGTCCGCCGAGTCTCGTTCCCTGAACGCCGCGGCGACCGCTGCGCCCCATGCGGCATTTTGCCTGTTCCGCCAGTGTTCACGTTGTCGCAGGTCAAATTGCCTCTGACTGTACATACGGTACATCTTTGACAAGCGCACGGTCTACGGTACTCAAACTTCCTCGTGTCGTAGACACACGGGTGAGGACAAATTCCCTCGATCAGCTTCTCGACGACCGAGTCCGATTCTTCAAACATGACGCCACACGGAGTGTTGCTCCCGTCGTCTGCTATTGCTCGTATTCGCCGCGCTTCCCGCGCGAGGGCTGCCGGGAGCCAGCGCGTGATGCATCCTGGTCCGGCGTCGCTGGCGCAGCCGGCGCGGAATACGGCATGCTCCATTTTGGCGTCGAGGCGGTCAGGCTGCGTCGAACGCCGCCGGTCGCGTCGTTTTAAAGCCTTAAAGCTTGGGCCGCCGAGACATGCCCTAGAGCAAGAAGATCGCGCTTGTAGCCTTCCTTGCGGTACACTATAAGGTAAAATAGAGTATAGGCGCAATCTCTTTATAGCCGAAAATACGAGCACCACTTCCCTTGACGGAGCAGTATCCAGACGGGGAGGATGCGGGAAGCGATTAGCGTGCCGTCAAAATAGCAACAATATAACACTGCAGGCGCTCTTCTTTCCGAACCTGAGTAGACATCAGTTCGTAATTTCTCGTGGCATCATGTACCCTCGCTATTTAAATATCTAACGTATTTTGGATAAATACCTTCTCGATAAGTCTTCCAGCGGTATCGGGTGAGAGATGTTTTCTTTACTGATTTTACTTGTGTTCTTAAACAATTCGTTAAACAACATATCATCTTTATAATGTAGTGTGACAGAAGACAGTCTTGGGCAGGCAAATTACAAGTCTTAAAAGTAAAACATTTGTCGTTTTTGACAACGGCTTCTTCTGTATTGCCAACCACTGTATGACACCCGTGCTCTCTATGGTCCGCTTTAAAGCTCCTGGGTTATCCCAGTTTACAAACGCAAATTCGCCTCAATTGCAATCGAAAAGTTTATTCATTCATTGATTTGAAATGTTATCGACCCTACACTGGACAAATTTATTAGTGAAAGTTACTCAAGTAAACACGCTCGAAATGCACATATTAATAAATAATTTCAAAAATCGCCATCACAAAACCCTAGCCATTGACAACTTCAAGCGTTCATAGAAACGACTAAGAGAAGGAAGGTAAATTCTTTCTGACTTTCAGCAGCAACAACGTGTGCTGGAAGTCTGATTCATTTACGCACTGTTTGCATAAAAATGAGTGCCTAAAACAATTATTGGAAACATCATTCTCTTCTTCATTTTATTATGGTTGCCACAGGTTATACGAGACCTATTTTATTTAGAAACTGCTGCTTCTTTAGAAGAAGCACGTTATTAATTACGGTGTTAAAAGATTCATTCGTTTTTGCTTTCTTCGTATCTGGAATAGGGATAAATTATTTTTGTTATAAAAATTCGATGCCTAGTCTAGCCCACTATAACGAGGAAAAATAAACGTAACGCAGGATGTTGCATTTTATGCAAGTTTGAGACGAGCTATTTAGCATGCGAGTCCCCGACTTGGCAGGCGTATTTTAATAACGGGTGTAATAACATCATGCAAGCCTGAGTTCTGTTTTTGTCGAAGAGTGATTAAGCGAGTGGCTAATGTTCCCTTGGATTTTTTGGCTTTCAAACAGTATTGTTAACGTGTAGTGTACGACTTAGGTTTGAGACTAGGGTGAGACGAAGGTACCTACTACATGAACACTTCCCTACAACCTGCGCATGCATTCTAACGGCTATAGTTTATATCTGCTATTGATACATACTGCCAAAGCTAGGTTTAACGACCTTTGCAATTTACATTACTCGTTGATCTTAGACAAATATTCGCTAAGTATAATTGGATAACTTTGAGCCTTAGCCTCCGCAGAGATAACACATCCGTCGGCAAACAATTTAGCTTGAAGAAGTAAAACCTCTACGGGGCTGCTTTGATTCGTTTTCTCACAGAAATGAGATATGTTCTACGACCCTTGCGCGTGTATTTGCTGTATGTGATATCAGCTGGCTTGCACACACAGAAATAGCAGGCATGTATTCTGCACTTTATAAGTTGTCCGCTTTAAAAGAGAGATTCAGTGCAGCAGAAAACGATGATTTCAGGACCGTTAAGACCGACACTTTGGAGGACTATATATTGAGGTTTAAAAAAAATAACCCATTGGGTAGATCCACTGTTTAGCGTTATATCACTTGAAGAAAAATGGGCTATTTATTATTGCTTTTGGTTACAAATTATTCGCCACCTGGCCACAGTAGAAGGAACAAGCTCCGAGAACATTGCGCTGTGGGGTGGGTGGAATTTATGCAAGCGGCGGAACTCTGAATGTGTCAGGTTTATTAAATCAATAAGTTTTCCGAAAGAAATTTGTTTATTAACAGCTTCTTCATGAGTCACGGGGATACGAAACAAAAAATTCAAAACACTTACAACTCCCTGTAATGCAGAATTAGAGTTCAGCTCTTGAGGAGGACAAGGGGAGGGTACGGAGGGGACGGTATGCCTCTCCTCCTCCCCCCTCATCTAATCTTTCCTTGCTCCTCGCCTCCTCCCAATCTTCTTTTTCAGCTACCTCCTTCTCCTCCTTCCTCCTCCTCCCTGTTCCTCCTCCCTCTTTCTCCTCCTTCGTCCATCCTCCTCCCCCTCCTCCCTCCCGCGTACGTGCCTTACGGGAAACATCCCATAATGCAACGCGCGAGTCACTGCGGTGCATTATGCGACTTTTCCCATGATGCGCCGCGGCGACTCGCGCGTAGACATCCGACACCGTTACGGCGCCACGTGTCGCCGATGCGTCGCCGACACGCAACGCGTCGGAGACGCGTCGCCCCGACGCGTTACGCCGACGCGTTACGGCTACACCGACAGTGACGCCGACGCCAACGCGTCACGAAAAAGTGTTACTCCGACGCGTTACGTCTACGCTGACGCGTTACAGTTACGACGACGGCGACGTCGACGCCGCTCAAGCCGGAAACAGGTGCCTAAGAGCTGTGCTCTAAAAAGCCGACTTACGAAATGAAATTCTCACGTCAGGATTACGGCCACCCACCTGGTGAGTGGTGACTCAGTTGGGTGGCCGTAATTTTGTCAAGGATGGCTGCGTGACCGTCGTTGTCCAATACATTTTTGCTATCTAGGCCTAAGGTTGCGCGCGCTTGGGCCAAGTCCTTGGGGTGATTACCGTCCTGCGTGATGAGGCACATGCAATCCTGCGTGAATACATAACGGGCGGAATGCGCCAAAACAGACCCAAACAAGTCAGTGTCCACGGGAGAAAGCCCAACACCTTCTTCGAAGGTGGACCCAGGGCGCAAACGAGACCAGAACCCGTTTCGTCGGCGATAGTCTGCGTCTGATCGCTCGCGCCGACCCTAAAGCCACCGACGAAGAATCTCTGTGGATTCTCATGCGAGGTGTGAAGGATGACGTTTTCGGTGGTCTTGTTTGCAGCCCCCTCTCCACCGTAGAAGAATTTGTCACGGAGGCCAAGAACATGGAACGTGCCCTCCTTGCAAGAGTCAGACTACAGTCGGCACTCGAGCGTCGCTGCTTTGCCATCGGGCTACTACATCAGCCCCATCATCCCCAGCATCTGCGAGATCATCTGATAAGTCGCACAGGAAAAAAATATGAAAGACGTTTACAATCCCTTGTAACGCCGAATTAGAGCGCAGCTGTTGAGGAGGAGTAGAGAAGGGCACGGAGTGGAGAAGGTGGAAAGTCTCCCACTACTAACATGGGTGTTGATCGACGTGTGCTTAACGCAAGTCGCAGAGAATGCACATCTTTGGTGGGAACATCGCGTGTAAATTTGGCGGGAATTTAGCGGTGCAATTTTTTCCCCTAACTTTAGCGGGGAAATTATTTTCCGCTAAATTTATCGGGGAAATGTTTTCCGCTAGATTTATGG
Source organism: Ixodes persulcatus (assembly GCA_013358835.2). Classification (NCBI taxonomy): domain Eukaryota; kingdom Metazoa; phylum Arthropoda; class Arachnida; order Ixodida; family Ixodidae; genus Ixodes; species Ixodes persulcatus. Next base: position 26,975 of record JABSTQ010005803.1, read on the forward strand.
AAGACGTTTTTTTTTCGCTATATTTAGCGGGAATTTAGCATCATCGTCATCAGTAACGATGACAAGGACGATGAGGATGACGTCATCGTGATGACGTCATTGTCATCCTTATCGTCATCGTCATCAGTGAAGATGACGATGACGACGAAGATGACTTCTTCGTGATGATGTCATCGTCATCCTCATCGTCACTGATGACATCATCATTGACGTCACCAGTGGAGTCACGTGTGGCGTCATCGCGCGGTTACGCCGACGGCGACGCTGCTCAAGCCGGAAACGGGCGCCTAAGAGGTGCGCTCTAAAACTGAAGAAGCTGCTACTCACTGGCAAACGTACAGCTTCACCCTCCATTGCCAAAGCAGTGAGAAAAGAAGTTCAGCGGGCCATCAAATCAACGGCTTCCGTCATCGCGAACCCACCCGAAGAGCTAACGGTGACATACGCCGCATTAGCCCGACAGTCGCAGCTTGCTTCCCCTCTATACAAGGCACCACTTCAACGAGACGCCCCAACTCCACACAACCCATGACGCCAGGAAGATCGAGTGTAAGTGCGCCATGAACCAGTAGCGCCAAGGAAGACAGTCGTCTGGCCAACGTCTGACCGAGGGCCTCTTTTCTTCCACTCCGGTGAAGCTGGCCACGTATATTGACGATGCCCTTACCGAGAACTTAGTTTTCGAGGGTTTGCGGCAGATGCCCTGTTCCCGAGGTACGGTGAACGATCGAGGGACATCGAGAAGTTTCTGCTCCGGCCACCATCTTCTGGGCGAGCTCATCCCCGAGGATCCCGCTCGCCGTACCCGGGCCGTTCCATGTTCCGAGAAAGCATGTCCCCTCTGCGTCGTCGGGTAAACTAACTGCGGCAACAAATGGAGGTGGCGTTGCCGAGGAATACCGAAGTAAAGAGCCTCCGAGAACGCCGGAGCGCTCTCATTCTCCCGACGCGACGCATCGCAACGACGCTGCTGTAGCGGTGCCAGACAAGCTAAACGCTGTTATCGACGGCCACGACGCATCAGCCCTCGTGGACACCGTAGCAGACTATGCAGCTTTGAGCTGGAGGATCTCGCGGTCTTCGCAAAGTAGCGACGCCGTTGCATGGGACTCAAGTACGACCCGCCGGGAAGCAGCTCACAACACCAGACGGGAAATGCACTTCTCGCGTCGAGATCCACGGTGAGACGTGTCCTGTGAAGCTCATCATCCTACAAGACTGTGCGAGGGACGTTATCCTCGGAATGAACTTTCTCTCCAAGTATGGCAGGCGTCATCGACCTCGGTGCAGATCAGGTGAGGCTGCGAAATCCTGTTCTGGGCCGTCGGTGGAACCCAGCATGACGTCAGTCGCGATTCGAGTAATTGCCGATTATGTGAACCTGCCGCTGCGGTCCAGTGTTTTCGTGCCCAGCATAACCGATGCATCCATCTTCGGTGAAGGTCTCCTGAACGGCAGCATTCAACTTTTTGAAAAAAGGACTTGGCCTTGCACGAGGCGTAACGGATCTCAAAGATGGACGTACAACCGTTTTCGTGACGAACTTTCGAGAAGAGCCGCAGCACCTATCGGAGTGTACATCTGTGGGCCACATAGAGGAGCTTCAAACGCCAGTCGTGGTCACTGCTATCTTCGAGGAAACCTCGTCGTCACAGCGCAAGAGCACGTCGTCGTCGCAGCTCGACATCAACCCTGAGCTCCTTGCTTCAGAACGCCGGCAAATGGTTAATCTACTCACTGAATACATTGACTGTTTTGCCACGTCGTCAAAACTTCGGAAAACACTATTCGCGATGCATCGCATCGTTGCCGATGGCGACGTGCAGCCAGTCCACCAGTCACCATACCGTGTCTCTTTGAAAAAGGCGGAAGTTATCCAAGAACAGTGTCCGGAAATGCTTGCTCATGACATTGTGCATGCAGGAATCGCCGCGATTTCTCTCAATGGAACCGCGCTAGATTGGCTGTATTTTTAGCATAGGCGGAAAACCCCCCAAAAATCATTACGTCAGGAATAAGAATGCTGACTTTATTGAAATTAACATGGTTGCCGTAAGCCACAACCAATCGCCGGGAAGCTTCGTCGACAGCGGCAAGAGGCCTTCAGCTCGCACCAATGCTACCGCTAGCTTTAATACTTTAGCAGTAGAATGCTCGTTTTGACGAAAACCCGGCAGTGTATTTTGCTTGTCAGCGCCGGAGAGAAAAAGAGGAGAGGGAGAGGGTTACGCGTGCGACGCTTCCATTGGTCTGAAGCGCTGTCGTCAGCACGCGTCAACCTCTACCTGTCTCCCCTGCTCTGACTAACTGACAGACACTGCCGTGTTTTCGTCAAAACCAGCCCTTTCATTTTCGTTGAAGTCACGCGCACAGCTGGCGCGGAGCCAGAGATGAGGAGCGCAGCGCAACACCACGTAGATAACAAAGCCGTAGTGCTGAATGAAATGACGTCATCAGCGAAGGCCAACGATGGACACAGATTGCAAAGGAGTACTGTGTCAGCGCTCGGCTTCAAGTCCAGTTAAAGCCGAACGTTGACGCAATCGACGTGTCCAATCTGTGCCCAGCGTTGGCCTTCTCTGATGACGCCATTTCGTTCAGCACTATGGCTCTATTTTCTACTAGGTGTTGCACCATGGCACGGTGGAATGCGGGCGTGCTCAGATACCGCTCTACCGTCGATGGTTGTTCTTCGCTCTAGGTGTCAGTACTAGCGGTGCGTGGGCCGTGATGTGTGTTTAGTTAAAAAAAGTGATGCGTTTCCTTCCACGAGTGATATGGATGCGGTTCCTTCCATGACTGGTATGGATATAGTTCTTTCCACGAGTGATATAGATGACCGCACTCTGACTGGCAGAGTACTGAAAAGGGGTAGAAGAAGAATGAAACTTTATTGTCCCAGCACTGTCAGTGGGCTGACGGGCACAGCCGCCTCATTTACCGCCGTCCTAGAAGACGGCCGAGCTCCGAGAACTGGTGAGTAGCGGGCCCTTCCCAGCCGATAGTGATCCGTAATTTATTGATAGGGGATCATGCGGTGACCTTGCGTTCCCGGTTGGGTTGGCTCACTGGCTCGGCGTGTAAGACCTCGAGCTTCTGTAAGAGCCGCCTCGTTGTCTGGGAGCGAGGAGTGTGCGGCTGTCCAAATAATTCGGATCGTCCCGCGTTGCCTCTATTGGTTGTGGTCACCGTACGTTCTTAAAATGTTGAGCGTCTCTGACGAGATGCGCCCCTTTGCAAAATTGTGGACGGCGAACTTTGAGTGATTTATAACAACTTATGCCTTGGCGGAGGCCACCGCTAATGCGATGGCCGCATTCTGCATTGTCTCGGGGTTTTCCGTAGCCACGGTCTAGGGTGCCTACATGTCTGTCTGTCTAAGGGTGAAGACATTCATTGTTGCCCTGAATGTGCCAGCGCGTGACGCTCTCGCGCACTCGGTGCGTGACATGGGCGGTAAAATGGCGTGTATGCATTAGCCAAAGCTACGCGCTCGAGCTGAGTGACACCAGATTGCGCGCGCCTCAAAATGCATAAAGAAACGTTAGGGCGGAAAAATGGCTGAGGTGTCACCACTCAAGCAAAAGCGCGCGTGTGTATGAATGCACTCTACCACGGTCCCGCTTACGAGATGCTCCCCGTTCGCGCGTACCGCTACTACGGACATGCCCTCGCCTTTCAATATTTCGCGGCATTTACGTAGACCATGTCCTCGATGCCTTGGTATCTTCGCTTGATGTTACGGGCTCTTGCCTCCTTTCTCTCCTTGTGGTATTCTCGATGCATGTTCTTGGGCAGCGGAGGGATTTTAAGCTCCCTCCTTATACTGTTTGGTATGTCTCCCTTAGCTCCGTGTGGTGATTCGTATTGAATGCTTAGTTTCCTTAAAATGTGTCGCCCCGTAAGGCTCTGTTATTCTGCTGTATATTCCAATGGTGTGCGCTTCTACGAGTTGATATAAAGTTCTATGTATACCTAACTCCAAGAGTTTCTTGTTGTGTGTTGGGATGGGGACACCGATTGCTTGCTTATAAGCCTTTCGTATCATTCCTTCCATTTCGCGCTTTTAGGCGACCCCAAATTTTATATATGGCGCCACATAGACGACACGGCTAATGTTGAAGGTCTGCACTAATCAAATTAGGCCGGCTTTCCTTACGCCGTGACGTCTATTGACAATTATTTTGATCAGTCCAATATTTTTGTTGTGTGCTGTGTTTCAGCGTATTTAGAGTATCGTGGTTTCTTCCCTCCGCATGCACCCGGCGTCCTAGCACCTTGATTTGTTCCAGGATGGTTATCGGGCCCCCGTTCGCCTTTATGGCAATGCTTGGCGACCATCAGTACAGTTTTATGGTAGTGGGATACACCAACAGGAGCTGTGATTTCTGTGACGAGCAACGGAGTCCCTTCTTCGTCGGGTAGCACTAGACTGCCTCTGCTGCTCACTGTAGCATTTCTCCTATTTGAGCCGCACTGCCGCTTGTCACCCGTAGGATAACATCGTCGGCGTAGAAACTGTGGTTCAGGCCCTTGATCTTGCCTAGGATTTTTGGCAAATCGATCATCCCTATGTTGAACACTAAGTGGAACAGTACCAAACCCTGCGGTGTACAAGATCCATTGGTAGATTCTTAGGAAATCAGTTAGCATGATCATTGGAAAACGTCACACATGTCCGCGCTTAGGAAACGCAAACACTGACCCCGTAACGAGGTCAAATTGAGGCAGCAAAAATAAAAGAAGCAAAAAAGATATTCAACAAAAAAAAGTGAAGGGGAGAGCGTTAGCGTTCTACAAAGGGAAATGTTTGTGGCGTTTCGAAGTGTTATGAAAACGCGTGTCATAAGAATTCACCAGTGAATCTTCCTGCAATTTGTTATTGTTTTTTGTTTGTGCTTACCTCTACCGAAGTTGGTATTCGTTCGCGTCTGTGCCTGCACTTCGCAGCTGTTGAACACAGAACGCGCATTTAGGCAGCTGTGTGACACAAATACAAGAACTATTATTGAACTGACATGTAGGAAGGGTATTCGGATTCCAGTAGGCCAGCTAATTGTACGTCAGTAGATATATAGCAGCTCAACATTCAACTTGTTGAATCAGGCAGCAGCTTGCTCCACCTAAAGACTGCTAAATGGCGCTAAAAAGTACGTTTTTGTTTTCGGTGCTTTCCGAGGCTGCACATTTAAGCACCAGCACATACAGCATAAATGCACAGCGCGAACACCCAACAACATACCGAACACTGGTACAGACATTTGCATGTCAACCGTACAACAATGCACGAAACTCAAAGAGAAAAGCTCCGCGACTCTATCTAGCCACCTACAGAACCGACTTGTATATATGCCCTACTATTTTACACAAATGTTTAGGATAGTGAGTGCCACTGTTTACTTGAATACAAAGGGTATTTGGAAGTGTTATTGGCAACGAAGTGCTCAGTGTATTTAAATTGGCAGGCTAGACACTTCTCTTAATCTGGCGCTTCGAATGGCAATGTATAGAAGTAATCTCCCAAAGTAACACCACACGGCATGCTCCCGATCAGTTTCGGTTTGAGATTTATACAGTGCTAAGTTTACTCGAGCCATGTTGCCCCATGCTCGTTCCGCGCGTAAAATAACAACACTAATTACGACTATCGCTGTATTCCTAATCTTATATTTCTTAGCCTTCCGTTGATTCATTTGATCTTTGTTTCCCTTGAATTCATTGCTTGAAAATAGGTGGCTCGATTCGGTGCACGAGCAATTCTTGTCAGAGGGAGTCTGCACAATATGTGACTTCAGCGATTTTTTTTTTATTACATTTTGTGTAAGTTTTATTACGTACCGTAAGTTAATTGTAGAAGGGATGCGCTTCAGACACGCTTTTTTTGTAATGGCCGAGTGACCGATAAGTCGCTCTAGTCGTTCCAATTTAAAGGACAATAAATTAAATACCAATCACTTATGTAGAACAAAAGCAAAAATAACTGTAGGGTAAAATTAGCTACAGAAACTAACATAGTAGATTTTGTTTTTTGGTGCGCTGCACTCGGATAACATAGGTACCTACATCAAATGATTTTAAATAATTAACACGAAATGTTAACAAAAGGTCGACAACAAAAGGCCTCTGATGCGTGGCAGAATTTCCTACCGTTAGGAGTCCGACGTGCGTGTGGCGTCGTCAGGCCAACACAGGCCACATGAAACGCTTCGAACTGTATTCTACAAGTGCTTAGCATTTTCTATGGCTTAGCATTACAGCGCTTCGAACTGTAATGTTCAGTCACAGAAACTGCTAAGGACCCGTAGGATGCATATTAGCCCTCAGAGGCGAAATTCACAAAGAAACAGCTCGAAGCTTGGACACTCATGTGAAATTAAAGGCCCAGCTGCATTTTACAGATCCAAATCACCCAGTTTCTTGCGGGTCATATTTCAGGGTCACCCACAGGTGCCGTCCGATTGTGGTGCCCTTTACGCCGGCAATCCCGTTCCTCACATCGCGAGTTAATTTACCGCCGCCAAGCCTTCGGCTCAATCAACAGACAAGTAGAAGCGGAGCCTCGGAAGTTCGCTCCTACACCGGCTTTTTTTAAGAAGAAAGATATTTAGAGAATCCAGAAATCCGTAGGGTATATATATTGCTCGCTAGGGAAGCGTTTGCATTTTGTATTTAGCTGAAATCTTTTCTCTGAACATTCGATTTGAACCAATTCCTGCCACAGTACGGACTGCTCACAAACCTATTGTCCGGCCACTTTTTTGCACTTCCTTTAAATTGGCAACGTCTTATTTTTCTGCACTCCAGTAACGGCAGTTCCGCTAATTTAGTTGTATTGGGTGCGCCGCGCCATAAATTGCAAAATACAAAAAAAAAATTTCAATATTTTGTCGCAATATTAAAAGGCAAAAGAACATTGCTATATAAAAGGGCTATAACGTCAAAATGCCTACTCCGCGCAAGTCGCAAAACGCCAACTTAAAGGAGACCCCACAGTCAAAAGGTAGTATTTCCTGTTGTCGAAAACGGTGCAATGTGTTATCATAGACCATAGCCTCCTCAATACTGACAAAGTCTGGCAGATCTCGACGAGACGCGGTCGCCGAAATTGAAAACGTACAGCGGCAGACAACGAATGAGAGGAGAGGTATGTAACGAGCGCCCCGCTGCGGCGAGACGCCAAAACACAGCTCTCCCGCGCGATGGAATGTCCGCTCGTGCTCCTCGCGTTCCTCGCGCTACGGTTTCTTTTCTCGTCGGGTTTCAAAACCATGTTTCCGGTCCTCGCCGCTGCAAAAACTGTGCGCTGGATACGATCTTCCAGTGCATGCATGGATACGCAGTGCTATGCATGAAATCCGAAGTGCATGCAAGACTAGAAATAAAACAGCGTGGAGTAGGTAGGCTGGCTTTGGGGGCACATTGCAAAACACCGAACCAGGGAGTACAAGGAGACATGGGATGGGCGTCGTTTGAGGGCAGGGAAGCTGTGAGCAAGATAGAATTTGAGGATCGCTTGAGGCAAATGGGTGGGGAGCGATGGGCACGAAAGGTTTTCAGCTATTTATACATGAGGAGTATAGACACAAAATGGAGACAGCGCACTAGGAAATTAAGAGGAAAGTTTTTAGGCTATAGTGGGGTTACGGAAGAGCAGGTCTCAGTTAAGAAGAAAGTTAAAGCCACAGAAAGAGATCGGTGGCTAGAGGGAATGCAGACAAAGAAGGCTCTGGAAGGCTATAGATTAAACAAAACAGTTATTGCCAAAGAAAGCATTTATGACAATTCTAGGGGAAGCTCATTGTTGTTTGAGGCAAGGACAGGTGTTTTGCGAACCAGAACATACAGAGCGAAGTACCAGGAAATGGACACAGTGTGCGCTGCTTGTGGAGAGGAGGACGAGACGGCTGAGCACTTGATACTCTACTGTAAGGGCTTCACCCTATGCATACCGAAGACAACATAGATTTAATAAGGTCATTGGGTTTTAGAGACAGCGAAGGAAAAGTGGATTTCAAGACAGTAGAGATTACCAAGCAAAGATTAAGTGAATGGTGGCAGAAAGCGAGAGAAAACTAGGCATTTTCTTATTAACTGATGGCAAGGGGGATTTATAGCCTCACTTTCTTTTCAGTACAGAGTGAATATAGTTTTCACATTTAAATATTCTAAGCTTAAAGGGTAAGACAAAATGGCTAGGTGGCGTAAGCTACCGCCCGATCCAAAGGGCTCAGCCGTATTCATCCATCCATCCAACCCCGGAGCCGTATATTTGGAGAGTTTGCCCAATGGGTGGAGCAAAGGCCACGACCAGCGCCAAACGCGATGTCTGGGCATGCGGTAGCAGAAAACGTACGAGGGAGCTTCGTGGCTGTGTCGAGGCGTCGCGTGCAGGACTTCCTCGGGCATCATGTCCGAGTCACCAATTGTTGAGACACAAGAATTGGCCGACCGACCGGTACGATATAAACTGCATTTATCGAATCCCCCGTGGTCTCGTTGTCGGAGCTCGAAGCTCGAGCGCGGCGAGCCCAAGCTCTTGCGCCAGCATAATTGTCCCGGCATATGATTCATAAAATACACGCTACAATAGCCCCCCCCCCCCCCCCCCCCTGAAAAAAAAAACACAGATGGGAGCATGTTCAGGGAATGTTCATGATGTCTGGGCATGTGGTAGCAGAAAACGTACGCGGGAGCTTCGTGGCTGTGTCGAGGCGTAGCGTGCTGGACTTCCTCGGGCATCGTGTCCGGGTCACCAATTGTTTAGACACAACAATTGGCCGACCGACTGGTACGATATAAACTGCATTTATAGAATCACCCGTGGTCTCGCAGTCGGTGCTCGTAGCTCGAGCGCGGCGAGCCCAAGCTCTTGCGCCAGAATAATTGTCCCGGCATATGATTCATAAAATGCACGCTACAATAGCCCCCCCCCCCTTAAAAAAAAACACAGATGGGAACATGTTCAGGGAATGTTCATGATGTCGGTGCATGTGGTAGCAGAAAACGTATGCGGGAGCTTCGTGGCTGTGTCGAGGCGACGCGTGCTGGACTTCCTCGGGCATCATGTCCGGGTCACCAATTGATGAGACACAAGAATTGGCCGACCGACTGATACGATATAAACTGCATTTATAGTATCCCCCGTGGTCTCGCAGTCGGTGCTCGTAGCTCGAGCGCGGCGAGCCCAAGCTCTTGCGCCAGCATAATTGTCCCGGCATATGATTCATAAAATGCACGCTACAATAGCCCCCCCCCCCTTAAAAAAACACAGATGGGAGCATGTTGAAGGGATGTTCATGATGTCTGTGCATGTGGTAGCAGAAAACGTATGCGGGAGCTTCGTGGCTGTGTCGAGGCGTCGCGTGCTGGACTTCCTTGGGCATCGTGTCCGGGTCACCAATTGTTGAGACACAAGAATTGGCCGACCGACTGGTACGATATAAACTGCATTTATAGAATCACCCGTGGTCTCGCAGTCGGTGCTCGTAGCTCGAGCGCGGCGAGCCCAAGCTCTTAAGCCAGCATAATTGCCCCGGCATATGATTCATAAAATGCACGCTACAATAGCCCCCCCCCCCCTTAAAAAAACACAGATGGGAGCATGTTCAGGGAATGTTCATGATGTCTGTGCATGTGGTAGCAGAAAACGTATGCGGGAGCTTCGTGGCTGTGTCGAGGCGTCGCGAGCTGGACTTCCTCGGGCATCGTGTCCGCGTCACCCATTGTTGAGACACAAGAATTGGCCGACCGACTGGTACGATATAAACTGCCTTTATAGAATCACCCGTGGTCTCGCAGTCGGTGCTCGTAGCTCGAGCGCGGCGAACCCAAGCTCTTGAGCCAGCATAATTGCCCCGGCATATGATTCATAAAATGCACGCTACAATAGCCCCCCCCCCTTGAAAAAACACAGATGGGAGCATGTTCAGGGAATGTTCATGATGTCTGTGCATGTGGTAGCAGAAAACGTATGCGGGAGCTTCGTGGCTGTGTCGAGGCGTCGTGTGCTGGACTTCCTCGGGCATCGTGTCCGGGTCACCAATTGTTGAGACACAAGAATTGGCCGACCGACTGGTACGATATAAACTGCATTTATAGAATCCCCCGTGGTCTCGCAGTCGGTGCTCGTAGCTCGAGCGCGGCGAGCCCAAGCTCTTGAGCCAGCATAATTGCCCCGGCACATGATTTATGAAATGCATGCTACAATAGCCCCCCCCCTCCCCCCGCTTACAAAAACACAGATGGGAGCATGTTCAGGGAATGTTCATGATGTCTGTGCATGTGGTAGCAGAAAACTTATGCGGGAGCTTTGTGGCTGTGTCGAGGCGTCGCGTGCTGGACTTCCGCGGGCATCGTGTCCGGGTCACCAATTTTTGAGACACAAGAATTGGCCGACCGACTGGTACGATATAAACTGCATTTATAGAATCACCCGTGGTCTCGCAGTCGGTGCTCGTAGCTCGAGCGCGGCGAGCCCAAGCTCTTGAGCCAGCATTATTGCCCCGGCAAATGATTCATAAAATGCACGCTACACTAGCCCCGCCCCCCTTAAAAAAGCCCAGATGGGAGCATGTTCAGGGAATGTTCATGATGTCTGTGCATGTGGTAGCAGAAAACGTATGCGGGAGCTTCGTTGCTGTGTCGAGGCGTCGCGTGCTGAACTTCCTCGGGCATCGTGTCCGGGTCACCAATTGTTGAGACACAAGAATTGGCCGACCGACTGGTACGATATAAACTGCATTTATAGAATCACCCGTGGTCTCGCAGTCGGTGCTCGTAGCTCGAGCGCGGCGAGCCCAAGCTCTTGAGCCAGCATAATTGCCCCGGCACATGATTCATAAAATGCACGCTACAATAGCCCCCCCCCCTTAAAAGAACACAGATGGGAGCATGTTCAGGGAATGTTCATGATGTCTGTGCATGTGGTAGCAGAAAACGTATGCGGGAGCTTCGTGGCTGTGTCGAGGCGTCGCGTGCTGGACTTCCTCGGGCATCGTGTCCGGGTCACCAATTGTTGAGACACAAGAATTGGCCGACCGACTGGTACGATATAAACTGCATTTATAGAATCCCCCATGGTCTCGACGTCGGTTCTCGGAGCTCGAGCGCGGCGAGCCCAAGCTCTTGCGCCAGCATAATTGTCCCGGCATATCATTCATAAAATGCACGCTACAATAGCCCCCCCCCCCCCCTTAAAAAAACACAGATGGGAGCATGTTCAGGGAATGCTCATGATGTCTGTGCATGTGGTAGCAGAAAACGTATGCGAGAGCTTCGTGGCTGTGTCGAGGCGTCGCGTGCTGGACTTCCTCGGGTATCGTGTCCGGGTCACCAATTGTTGAGACACAAGAATAGCCGACCGACTGGTACGATATAAACTGCATTTATAGAATCACCCGTGGTCTCGCAGTCGGTGCTCGTAGCTCGAGCGCGGCGAGCCCAACCTCTTGAGCCAGCATAATTGCCCCGGCATATGATTCATAAAATGCACGCTACAATAGCCCACTCCCCCCTTAAAAAAACACAGATGGGAGCATGTTCAGGGAACGTTCATGATGTCTGTGCATGTGGTAGCAGAAAACGTATGCGGGAGCTTCGTGGGTGTGTCGAGGCGTCGCGTGCTGGACTTCCTCGGCCATCATGTCCGGGTCACCAATTGTTGAGACACAAGAATTGTCCGACCGACTGGTACGATATAAACTGCATTTATAGAATCACCCGTGGTCTCGCAGTCGGTGCTCGTAGTTCGAGCGCGGCGAGCCCAAGCTCTTGAGCCAGCATAATTGCCCCGGCATATGATTCATAAAATGCACGCTACAATAGCCCCCCCCCCCTTAAAAAACACAGATGGGAGCATGTTCAGGGAATATTCATGATGTCTGTGCATGTGGTAGCAGAAAACGTATGCGGGAGCTTCGTGGCTGTGTCGAGGCGTCGCGTGCTGGACTTCCTCGGGCATCGTGTCCGGGTCACCAATTGTTGAGACACAAGAATTGGCCGACCGACTGGTACGATATGAACTGCCTTTATAGAATCACCCGTGATCTCGCAGTCGGTGCTCGTAGCTCGAGCGCGGCGAGACCTAAGCTCTTGAGCCAGCATAATTGCCCCGGCATATGATTCATAAAATGCACGCTACAATAGCCCCCCCCCCCCTTAAAAAACCACAGATGGGAGCATGTTCAGGGAATGTTCATGATGTCTGTGCATGTGGTAGCAGAAAACGTATGCGGGAGCTTCGTGGCTGTGTCGAGGCGTCGCGTGCTGGACTTCCTCGGGCATCGTGTCCGGGTCACCAATTGTTGAGACACAAGAATTGGCCGACCGACTGGTACGATATGAACTGCCTTTATAGAATCACCCGTGGTCTCGCAGTCGGTGATCGTAGCTCGAGCGCGGCGAACCTAAGCTCTTGAGCCAGCATGATTGCCCCGGCATAGGATTCATAAAATGCACACTACAATAGCCCCCCCCCCCTAAAAAAAACACAGATGGGAGCATGTTCATGGAATGTTCATGATGTCTGTGCATGCGGTAGCAGAAAACGTAAGCGGGAGCTTCGTGGCTGTGTCGAGGCGTCGCGCGCTGGACTTTCACGGGCATCGTGTCCGTGTCACCAATTGTTGAGACACAAGAATTGGCCGACCGACTGGTACGATATAAACTGCATTTATAGAATCACCCGTGGTCTCGCAGTCGGTGCTCGTAGCTCGAGCGCGGCGAACCCAAGCTCTTGAGCCAGCATAATTGCCCCGGCACATGATTCATAAAATGCACGCTACAATAGCCCCCCCCCCCTTAAAAAAACACAGATGGGAGCATGTTCAGGGAATGTTCATGATGTCTGTGCATGTGGTAGCAGAAAACGTATGTGGGAGCTTCGTGGCTGTGTCGAGGCTTTGCATGCTGGACTTCCTCGGGCATCGTGTCCGGGTCACCAATTGTTGAGACACAAGAATTGGCCGACCGACTTGTACGATATAAACTGCATTTATAGAATCACCCGTGGTCTCGCAGTTGGTGCTCGTAGCTTGAGCGCGGCGAGCACAAGCTCTTGAGCCAGCATAATTGCCCCGGCATATGATTCATAAAATGCACGCTACAATATCCCCCCCCCCCTTAAAAGAACACAGATGGGAGCATGTTCAGGGAATGTTCATGATGTCTGTGCATGTGGTAGCAGAAAACGTATGCGGGAGCTTCGTGGCTGTGCCGAGGCGTCGCGTGCTGGACTTCCTCGGGCATCGTGTCCGGCACACCAATTGTTGAGACACAAGAATTGGCCGACCGACTGGTACGATATAAACTACATTTATAGAATCACCCGTGGTCTCGCAGTCGGTGCTCGTAGCTCGAGCACGGCGAGCCCAAGCTCTTGAGCCAGCATAACTGCCCCGGCATATGATTCATAAAATGCACGCTACAATAGCCCCCCCCCTTAAAAAAACACAGATGGGAGCATGTTCAGGGAATGTTCATGATGTCTGTGCATGTGGTAGCAGAAAACGTAAGCGGGAGCTTCGTGGCTGTGTCGAGGCGTCGCGTGCTGGACTTCCTCGGGCATCGTGTCCGGGTCACCAATTGTTGAGACACAAGAATTGGCCGACCGACTGGTACGATATAAACTGCATTTATAGAATCACCCGTGGTCTCGCAGTCGGTGCTCGTAGCTCGAGCGCGGCGAGCCCAAGCTCTTGAGCCAGCATAATTGCCCCGGCATATGATTCATAAAATGCACTGCTACAATAGCCCCCCCCCCCCCCCTTAAAAAAAACACAGATGGGAGCATGTTCAGGGAATGTTCATGATGTCTGTGCATGTGGTAGCAGAAAACGTATGCGGGAGCTTCGTGGCTGTGTCGAGGCGTCGCGTGCTGGACTTCCTCGGGCATCATGTCCGGGTCACCAATTGTTGAGACACAAGAATTGGCCGACCGACTGGTACGATATAAACTGCATTTATAGAATCACCCGTGGTCTCGCAGTCGGTGCTCGTAGCTCGAGCGCGGCGAGCCCAAGCTCTTGAGCCAGCATAATTGCCCCGGCATATGATTCATAAAATGCACGCTACAATAGCCCCCCCCCCCTTAAAAAAACACAGATGGGAGCATGTTCAGGGAATGTTCATGATGTCTGTGCATGTGGTAGCAGAAAACGTATGCGGGAGCTTCGTGGCTGTGTCGAGGCGTCGCGTGCTGGACTTCCTCGGGTATCGTGTCCGGGTCACCAATTGTTGAGACACAAGAATAGCCGACCGACTGGTACGATATAAACTGCATTTATAGAATCACCCGTGGTCTCGCAGTCGGTGCTCGTAGCTCGAGCGCGGCGAGCCCAACCTCTTGAGCCAGCATAATTGCCCCGGCATATGATTCATAAAATGCACGCTACAATAGCCCCCTCCCCCCCTTAAAAAAACACAGATGGGAGCATGTTCAGGGAACTGTTCAGATGTCTGTGCATGTGGTAGCAGAAAACGTATGCGGGAGCTTCGTGGCTGTGTCGAGGCGTCGCGTGCTGGACTTCCTCGGCCATCATGTCCGGGTCACCAATTGTTGAGACACAAGAATTGTCCGACCGACTGGTACGATATAAACTGCATTTATAGAATCACCCGTGGTCTCGCAGTCGGTGCTCGTAGTTCGAGCGCGGCGAGCCCAAGCTCTTGAGCCAGCATAATTGCCCCGGCATATGATTCATAAAATGCACGCTACAATAGCCCCCCCCCTTAAAAAAACCAGATGGGAGCATGTTCAGGGAATGTTCATGATGTCTGTGCATGTGGTAGCAGAAAACGTATGCGGGAGCTTCGTGGCTGTGTCGAGGCGTCGCGTGCTGGACTTCCTCGGGCATCGTGTCCGGGTCACCAATTGTTGAGACACAAGAATTGGCCGACCGACCACTACGATATGAACTGCCTTTATAGAATCACCCGTGATCTCGCAGTCGGTGCTCGTAGCTCGAGCGCGGCGAAACCTAAGCTCTTGAGG
>JABSTQ010005804.1:0-39629 GCA_013358835.2 Ixodes persulcatus
TTTTTCAGAATCGTTTAAGACGACCCCTTCTTCTGCACGGTTTAAAGGAAGCTTTCCTAGTAAGCTTAATGCGTACGAAGTTCTGCATACAAATATTATGTCCCCGGAGACCCAAACAAGCTACAATAAACTAAAAAGAGAGCACAAAAGCTTTATTCCGTGCGTTAACAAAGCATGGAAATAAACTAAAAGGAAAACCAATTTCTCGAGACGAGTTCAAATTTAAATATTAGCTGCTTCATAGCTCCGCAGATATGCATGCAATGTATATTTCAATTGAATGCCTATTTGTGTGACCTACATAATGTCGAAACTGTAACCCTAAATAAAATTCTAAGAACTACAGTTTTACGCGATCGTTAAAAAAAAACAGACTGCCAGCTTTTTTTTAAATCCGAGTGACTCTGAATTTATTCCAGGTATACACCAATTTAATCAGAGTGTCAATGAATTTAATATAAGTTGCCAACAATTTAATCTCATCGCCATTCATTTTATTTCAAGAGTCACTCAATTTAATCCGTTCATACCCGTGAATTAACTATGACAAATATCTCACATGTTACAACCGCTTTGGAGATCTACGTTGCTTGCAAGTAAAGAAAACCTTTTAATTGCATATGCGCCTTGCGTGACTCGCACTTTTGTGAGTTTTGTATCGGTCTCCATCTATAACCAAGCGGCCGTTGCTAGGTTATTGTCTGCAACCGCGGCACGACGCAAGCATTCCGTGAAGTTTCGGCAGAGACACAACAAGCGCTGCCCGATTTTCATTATGGTGCCTGTAACACGTCTCCGACTGGTGTGTTTGGTGTCCTATTTCGCCCACACATCAAAAGTGGTCCCGAAGTGACGACGAATGACGTCACTGAAGCTGGAGTGTCGTGCTGTTGGATGTCGTGCTCCTGGCGGTTGGTCGTAGAAATGCTGGTGAAAATCACAAGCGAACGCCAGTGCCGTGGTCGTCACGGCGTTCAACTTATGACTGCCAAAGCTTCAGTGAACTGTCACATTGGAGAGCGGCCTGCAGCCAAACAGGCGTCTGCCACATCAACCACCGCTGCTGGATCACCGCCAGGTTCGCGATCGGCAACAGCATGACACTTTTACGACGTAACCTGGCGGAAATCAAGGGACCACTTTTTGGGCGGGGTAAACACACCAGTTGGAGACGCGTTCCAGGCACCACAGTTTCATCAACAAACGTCGTCTGCCATTCAACGTTGACCGTCTGCGAAACCTTTGCGGTATGTTTGAGCCGGGCCGCTGCTTGATGAACGGGTTTTTCTGCTACCTTAAATCGTCTGCAAACACTTAGCGGTATGTTTGCAAAGTGCCGTGGTCCCAGACTATAACCTGGTAGCTCGCACTTGACTGCTGACTGCGGCTGACTCTCAACTTTCCAAGTCAGCGAAAAAACGATTGGAGCGGTTCAACGATTTGCACGCAAGACACCTGCCTTTGCGAAAGCTTTTGGAATTGAGTTTGTCTAATGCAAGGTGTCGAGGTCGACCACGGAAGGATTTGCACCTACCGAAACAATCCTACCAAAAGGTATTCGATGAAAATAGGGCCCTGCTGCTTGACTGGTGGCGACAAGGCGGTAACATCAAGCAACTTGCTGAACACAAGTAATTAGAGCGAAAATGCTCAGTGAAAAGCGAAGACTGACAGATGAACCGAAACGCAGAGGAGGCTCAAAGAAGATGTTGTGCAGGATCTGACAGCTCTGGTGAATGAACATCCACTCTAAACGCTGAAGAAACTCAAACGAGAGCTTGCAGAAACTGGATCAGGTATCCAAATCAGCCTATTTACAATTGACAGACTTTTGGATGGACACGGTTGAACAACAAAGTAACTTTCTTTGCCGCCCCTTTGACCAAAATAGCGATGACGTAACACGTGCAAGAAAAGAATACGGTTCGTGGCTGCTGGGGCACGGCCCGCTTCAACTTCGATATTACTTTGACGCAACAAACATTAACATTTGGTGTCGTCGAAAGTTTGGGAGGTCAAAACGTGGGAAGGACGCCATTGTGAGAATCACAGGTACCAGAAGACCCATTGTCAACATCCTCACATCCACGTCTGCTGACGGGATTCTCTTGTGGAGAAGTGTGGAAAAAGTGTTCTGGTTGAATTTCGACGAATTTCTGGAGGAAATATCAAGGAAACGTCTTGGCAACAGCTCCGGGCCAGGATGCGCGGTTATTATATTTGATAACGCTCTCGCGCACCGGCGAGCTGCAGACGCCACCTTTTTCAAGCGGCACTCCTTGAAGTACCTACCGCCATACAGTTTGTTCCTCAACCCAATTGAAGAGAAGTTTGCTCAGTTTAAGTCCGGCGTGAAAGCTTACCTCAGTAAGCATAGCGCAGCCGTACTCGCACGGCCTGAAGCTGCCACCTTAAAGGAACACCGATGGCAGATGCCCCAACGACTACACAAGAAGCAATGCAGACAATTCAAGGTGTTGATTTCGTGGCCTATGACCGCAATCAATTCAAGTGCAGTGTCCCTGCCCTTCAAACTGTTGACATGTAACTTACATATTCGAGTGTGAAATACACGCAAACGAAAACTAGCTTCTCAAATTACAATGAAGATGTTCATGCCATCAAATGCATACACCAAATTAGAATTGGAAACAAAAAACTTCAAGCACAATTTCACTGTCAAGCCTTTTGGAAATTTTCCTTACTGTTCTAAAACCGACAAAAGAACATTCTCATCATTGAGTCTAGAGCTTACCGTAATATAGTAAGAGTCTAAAGCTTCACTGCATAGGCGCAAAGCGCCTGTACAGTGAAGAGTCATTCGTGACTTGCAAGCAACTTAGACCTCTATAACGGTTGTAGCATATGACTTAGTAGCCATAGTTAATTCACAGATATGAACGGATTAAATTGAGTGACTCCTGAAAATAAAGAATGGCGTTGGGATTAAATTTTTGCGAACTTAGATTAAATTCATTGACACTTGGATTAAATTGGTGTACTGCTGCATTAAATTCAGGGACACTGAGATAAAATAGCTGGCACTAGGATCATTATGAGTGGGAAAATATGTAGTCACGCTTTTGTTTATGAGGACTTACAGTTGTGGGTGTCCTATTGCCCCTGCCCGATCAGACCGCGCTCCGCTCTCTCACCGAGAAACCAGACGACACCCGCTGCTAAGAGAAGCAGTTTTATAAATAAAGTTCTCTGCTCTGCCGCTGGCTTGGCCTCCCCGGTTCTGGCGACCGTCGCTGCTTTGCCGGTCTGCCTCAATGGTGCAGGACCTGTATGCCGTGAAGGTCTGGGTCCGCGACTCCGCGATGAAAAAAGCTTCTGCCCTCGAGCTCTGCCGGATTCGACTGCCCCGCCCGTGCTGTCCCGTTCCACCTCTTCTTGTTTATCCTGTTTTTCTCATCCCTCGCGCCTCGCCCTATGCCTCTCTTCTTCCTCGTCCCCTACATCTTCCCCTCCTCAAGCGTCTGGTCCCGGGTACCGAAGGCTGGGGGTGTCGCCTTCTCAAGCGTCTGGTCCTGGGTACCGGAGGCTGGGGGTGTCGCCTTCTCAAGCGTCTGGTACTGGGTACCGGAGGCTGGGGTATTGCGTCACTCTCAAGGAACTCATCAATGTCTTCCATTACGGTGTCTTTGGCAGGAAGTAAAAGCAGTTCAGTTGTAGCCAGTGTGCGTGGAGCCGGAACTGATAAGAACGGAGGCTGTTCGGCGGTGGAAGGGTCTCGGGTTGACTCCCCGGTTGTCATTTCCTCGACTAGGGGTTCGTTCGTGTGTGTTTCGGTTTGGGCGGGACCCAGGGCAGCTGGATTCAGGAGGTCGGGACGGTTTTTGGGGAGCAACTGTACCGCTGCCGCTATGCAGGCGAGGGGGCCCAATGTCTTTAACATGTCTGTGTGCCGACGGCTGGCCTCGTGGGTTTCTTGGTGCACAACCGGGACCTGGTATAACCAACAGGGGTTCAGCTGGTCTTCAGAAAAGGAAAAAAAGCCTTCAATGTATGTCTCCTGAAGGGCTGTGGGACCTGGTTGAAGGGTTGGCACGGGGTTGGTCTCGGTTGGTCTCTCCAACGTTGACTTGAAACGAAATGGCGGTCTTCTCACCCGTCGCACGTCGTCCAGGTTGCCACGGTATGGCAAAGGGGCCTCCTTCGCCTTGGTCTCCCTCTCTCGGTTGCGTTCACTCCGTTCCGCGCTGACGCTGGTCGTCCCCTCGACGTAGATGGGCTCAGCCCGTTCGGACTCAAAGACTGAGTGGGGGAACCAGCTCCACGGGAAGGGCGTGGCCGTCTCCACGCGAGTTGGACCGGTCTGGTCCATATCGGCTAGCTGAGCCGCTTGGGGAAGTGGAACTCATCGCGTCCCACTGCGATGAGCCACCGGCTGGTCGACCCCAGAGTCGATTACTCTGTGGGCTGGGCCGGCCGGCCCCTTGCCACCCAGCCTGGCTGTCCTTCGAACCGGATGGACTTGTGGCCAATCCCGGTCAACCTCCAGGAGGTAGCGTCCGTGCCGACCTTTCCGGGGTGGCATTCTGGGCAGAAGAAACCCAATTAGTAACCCTGAAGATATAAATTTGTAGGCCGTGAATCGTAATGCCGGGTAGAAGCACTGTCGAGTTCTACCCCGAAAGGTTCGTGCACCGTTTGACTGCCGCGCTTAGAGCGCGTTGTGGGTTGCACACCAGAATCGCCCCGGACAAGGAGTTCCTCGTCCCCTTGTGCGCGTTCTCGTTCATCGTCATCCCGATCACGAAGATGGTACTTTTTCAGGTCTGTGATGTGAAGCCGTCCTGACCCCTCGTTTGTATTTTGCCGAGCGAGCCTGTAGGTAAGACGTGACTGTCGTACCTTTACCACGTAGGGCCCTTCCCACTTCGGAGCAAGTGAGGCCACGAATCCGCTCACTGCATTGCTCAAAGGATGGGTTCTCCTAAGGACCAGGTCCCCCACCTTGCATTCTAGGTGAAGATTACTCTTATCGTACTGGGCGGACTGCTCGATCCTTGCAGCATCGAGATTCTCTCTAGCGTCGTGCATTGCGCTCGCCAAGCGGTTAATTAATTCTACCGCGTATTTTGAAAGTGAGCGCTCTAGTGGTGCTTGGTTGTTCTGTAATCCGTTCTCTAGCGGAGATGGTAGGTTTTACCGAGGTTTAGAAGCGCTGGCGTGAACCCAGTCGATATGTTCAGAGTCGTCCGGATGACGAAGCCCATCTCGCTGACGTACTGATCCCAGTCCCTGTGTCTCTCCGTTAGCGCGATCAGCACGCTCTTCAAGTTCCGATTCACTCTTTCACTGGCATTAGCCTGAGAATGGTGTGGTGTTGTCCTCCAGTGTTTTATGTTTAGCGCCAAGCTGGAGCCAGTGAACACTTTTCTAGTAAAATAACTAGCATTATCGCTGATGAGACACGTGGGTGTGCCGAAAAGCATGAAAGTTTCCAAAAATTTCTCCCAGATGCGCTCCGAAACCAGCATCATCAGAGGGTGTAACTCCACCCATTTTGAGAAATGATCGGCTATTACCAATAAGTAGTAGTTTCCACGGGGACTTTTTGGTAGTGGGCCGACGATGTCACAAGCAACCATCTCCCTCGAGTAGTGACTCACTACAGGCTGCATCAGGCCTGGGGGCTTTCCCCCTCGCGGCTTCGCTATCTGGCATGCTGGGCAGCTGCGGGGGTATCAAAGTGTGTCCTTCCTCATCCCCGGCCAGGTTGAGACGCGACATAACTTATTAAAAGTCTTGCTGCCGCTGCCTTAACCAACCAGAGCCGAATCGTGGAAGTATCCGATAAACCGCCTTCATAGCCTCCTAGGAATCACCACCCTGAATCGAGAGTCGTTCCCCTTCTCGTCATCGATTATTGGGATGTAGCGGAGCAACAAGCCGTCTTGGCCCAGCAGGTATGAATCAACGTGTTTGTTAGCTTCACCGCCAGCGTTCCCGGTGTTGCTTGCCATATCCGCAATTTTCCCCAACACCCGCTGACAAAAACCTTCTGCCTTTTGGGCCTCGACGAGCTCTTCGTTGCTCACCAATTCACCCCAAGACACGATATTTTGTGCCATCGTGCGGCCTCCTAACACTGGTACGAGCTCCGGTTGCATCGACCCCTGTCCGCTGTCTCGCGTATGAGCGGCCGCGCGGGAAACTTGTCTCTCGCAATCCCCTGGTTGCGTCCCTTCCTTCCAACCACTACCATGGGGCGCCCGAGAAGGTGCGTCTGCAGCCTTGTTGGTCGAGCCCTTTCGGTACTCAACAGTATAGGAGTATCGCTGCAAAGTGAGTGCCCACCGAGCTAACCTCCTCACCGGCTCTTTCAACCTTTAAATCCAAGTTAGAGCGAAGTAGTCTGTCTGAATGACGAAGGTGGCCCCGTCTCAGTACAAGCCCAATTTCTTTAGGTCAAACATGACGGCTAGCCCCTTTTTTTCCGTCACGCTGTAATTGCGGTCTGGCGTCGAAAGGGTTCGACTGGCAAATGCCACTGGTCGTAGCTGCCCGTCATGTTCCTGCAATAACACCTCTCCGACACCGCAGTCGCTCACATCTGTGTGTACAACGAACGGACGGTTAAGGTTTGGCAGGCACAGGCTGGCTGTATCTGCTATCGTCTTCGTGAGTGAAGAGAAAGCTAAATCTTGTTCTCAGCCCCAGGCCCACTTGGAGCCTTTGTGGAGCAGCAGGTTGAATGGTAGGCCGAGTCCAGCGCACCCTGGGATAAACTGCCGATAGAAACCAATCATTCTCAGGAACCTTTGAAGGTTTTTCACGTCATGCGGTGGTGGATAATGAAGGATGGCCCTCAACTTATCCTCACTCGGCCTCAAGATGCCCCCATCTACAATAAAACCTAGGATATTAACTCTTGAGGCCGCGAATTGCACCTTTTTTTGGATTAATCGTTAGTCACGCCTTGCTTGTCCTACTTAAGATAATCTCAAGGTGTGCTAGGTGCTCTTAGAACGACTTTGAGAATAACACAACATCGTCCATCTACGCCATTGCAAAGTTAAACTTCGCGTCCCCCAGCACGATGCCCATAAGCCGTTCGAAACTCGATGGCTAGTTAGACAATCCGAACGGGTGGCGGAAAAGCTCAAAAAGGCCCCTGTCTGGACATCGTCTGCTGCTACCTGGATCTACAAAAAACCTCTACTACGATCCAAGGTAGTGAAAACCCTTGTGCTACCCAACGAGTACATGATGGACTCAATAGATGGGAAGGGATATGAATCCCTTCGTGCCATTTCATTAAGTCAGGGAAGTCAACGAAGAGGCGAGCGGTGCCATCTTTTTTTTGGCGCTAAGACTACCGGAAAAGCCCAGGGGCTCTGTGACGGCCGCAAGGCCCCTGTGTCATACATTTCATCGAGAGCCTTATCTAGGAGAGCTCGCTTGTGCGCACTCAGCGGTCTGGGATTACAATCCAATGGTCTAGCATCTCCTGTGTCAATTCTATGTTGTAAAATATTTGTAAGTCCCAGCCTCTCGGTAAACATAGCTGCGTGTCGATGCAGGGCGTCTGCTAGTCTCCGCCGTTGTTCTACCGGCCCGTTCTAAGAGGCGACAATCACTTCAACGTTTCCCGATACGACTCGCGCAGCTAATGTTTGCTCCTCTCGTGATCCGGCGAGTGAGCGTTCTATGTCCTGGTCGAAACTCGGTGGGACGGCAAAGGGGAAAATGGGAAGTCAACGGATTATAGTGGTACCCGTTATTCTTCAAGTCTATGATAATCCCCTCCCGGCAAACAAAGTCCTGTCCTAAGATCACAGGAATTTGCATGTCTGGCAGATAGAGAAAATGCTGCCTTCGTCTGCCGTCGAGGTTAAGGTAAAGGCATATTGCGCTTTGCGCCTTAGCCGATCCTGCTGCTAATCGCAGCGCGGTGGAAACTTCCCGCACTTGGAGTGCTCTTCGGCGACAGTCTTCGTAGACTCTGTCGCCGATTAGGGAAAGTGTCAAACCGGTGTCAATTAGAGCGTAGTAAATGTTACCACCGATATCAACGCGCACGTACGGCCCCTTTTCAGATGTCGGACCCTGAGTCTGACATGCCGACGTGGCAAATACCAACCTGTCGCTGACCTCAACTACAGCCCCGTTGGCAAACTGATGAGAAGCCTCGGCAGTGGCCGGCAACCGTGAGTCGGGAGGTCCAATTAGTGGTGCCGGCCCCTCCCGCTTCCCTGAAACCCATGAAAGGGGGGGGGTGGCGGGGGAGGGGGGGGGCTGCCATTCATGTGCACTGACGCTTGATATGCCCAAGTTGATTGCATTTAAAGAACCTGACCTGACTTCTGTCATTGTGTGCTGGGTGTCCGCGTTACCACCCCGCGATGCAGTGTCACGCCGAGGGTCATTGTAGTTCCTGAACCCCTCGTAATTATCCGCGACTCCGCGGTGGTCGGCTGCGCCGCCTTCCCTACGGAGATGTGCCCTGGGAGAGCCCGCGTAGGCTGCTCTGCGCCTCTGTTCAAAAGCGAAGGGATCCAATGCGCGGGGCGCAGCAGTTTCGCCAGTCCAATGCCCTGTAACGGCCACGTACGGCGTACGTGAGTTGTCGCTAGCTCCCGCGACTCGTCCTGTCGAGGCGCAACCCGTCTCTAGGGATTCCTCTGCGCGTGGAGGGGGGCCATACTGTAGCTCAGCGAGCAAGCCCGCCTGAACGGTTCGCGCCTCTCTGGCAAGCGCTTCTTGGTCAACGAAATCGCGTCCACGCAGGTAGGCTTTGAACCTAGGGTGACACTGGCGGATTGCCCTAGCTACCTTGTCTGCGTCGGACGCTGCAGGCTCAGCCCTCGAGTAGAGCTCTTGTAATGCGCGGACGTACTCTAGGCGGCTCTCGTCCGGGTGCTGAGTGCAGCTAGCCAATTCCTTTCTGATCCGCATCTCATAGACGGGAGGTAACAATTCCTCCGTAAATCGCACCCGAAAATCTGCCATTGTCTGGAACTGTTTTTGCAGCCGCCTCCAGCGCGCGGCGTCACCCGTCAATGCGATCGGGACGATCTGCGTCAAGGCCGTTACGTCCGATGGCCCCAACGCGACCATGTATGCGTCCAAGCCCTTAATAAAAACGTAAACCGATTTGCCATCTGAATATCCCAAATAACTCGGTGTGGGAACGCTTAACCACGGACGGGGCACGGACATCGGTGCGGCATTCGCGGCTGTTGGGGCTGTCCCCATTTGTCGCGAAAACGTCTCGAACATCGCCGTCATGGAACCTAGAAGTTCGCTGACGTCTCCCGTGTCTGTCGCCGCAGCCGTGGGCAAAGTGCCGGCCCCCGGCTTTACTGCGCCGTCCGCCTGTGCATTCGCGCCTTCTTGCGCACCTGCACCGACGTCTGAAACAGCCTGGACATCGCTCTCCGCCGGGACACTCTTATTCCGAGCTGACCTTGACATCGTTGGTGTCTAACTAACACACTCAACGGGCTTGGGCGGAAAGTTCCGTCCAAAGAGAGAACGAGGCTCAATGTGCGTGGCCTCCCGGGATGAACAGGAGCAGCGGCATCCGATCGGGCCCCACGTTGGAAGCGCCAGTTAATGTGGGTGTCCTATAGCCCCTACCCGTTGGGACCGCGCTCAGCTCGCTCACCGAGAAACCAGACGACACCCGCTGCCATGAAAAGGAGTTTCATAAATACAGTTCTCCGCTCTGCCGCTGGCTTGGCCTCCCTGGTTGTGGCGACCCTGCTGCTTTGCCGGTCTGCCTCGATAGTGTAGGCCCTGGTATGCCGTGAAGGTCTGGGTCCGCGACTCCGCGATGAAAAAAGCTTCTGCCCTCGAGCTCTGCGAATTTGACTGCCCCGCCTGTGCTGTCCCGTTCCCCCTCTTCTTTTTTCTCCTTTTCTTCTCGTCCCTCGTGCCTCGCCCTATGTCTCTCCTCTTCTTCGTCCCCTATGCAATATCTAGAAACCTTCTTCAGCTTCACACACAAACATTTTTACATAAGACAGAAGAAATTTTCATCGAAATACTGCAGCCGGATCAATTCATAGCCTGTAAAAAGGAGAAAAAGAAAAGTCAAACGTAGGAAGACGATTACAATCACGCATATGTATATTTCTATAATGAACGACGTTTAGAAGCGATAGCTGTGGCAAAACTAATGATTTTTCTTTATTTATGATAGAAAAAAGGGGAAAACGATTCTAGCTTGATAGGCCCTCGGACCCATGCAATTTCACACATACAAGAGGGCAAACCTAAAAACGGACTCTACGTTTGACAGATGTATTAACGCACTAATATTGGCACTGTGAGCATACATTCCGTGAATGATTAAGAGGGAAAAGTTTCATGTTCATATTGCGACTAATTAGTTTACTAAGCAAATGGAAATTTGTATTTTAACGTTTGTTTGCAATTATTGATTTTGTGATGAATCCTTTTGCGATTTTCGCGAGTTCGGCGGTTGTAGCGTTGAGCCTTTATGGTCAACATTGCTAGGTAATCGACAAATTGATCATTTATATATTTATTTAGAAGCAAGAGCTGAACGTTTCTTTTATTAAATTTAGTGGATATAATAGAGCATTGTTCTTACAAACTCGACGAGGGGAAGTTATGTCAATATTATGCTCGGAAGTGGCGCGCTCGTGTGTGTCTATTCACTTCTTTTTCCTCTTCTAAAAGCGCTACCAAGCCCTTGACATCCCAATACCAACTAGCCCAGCATTCTGCACTAATAGATCATACTTTTTTATTTAGCAGAAGCAATAATAAAATAAGACAAAGCACATACAAGGGTGGATTGTTTTACTCACTATATTTACTTCACTGACGCCGTACGGTTCCTGGTTCTTTACAGCTTCATGAGAAGAAAACGAAAGACCCTCTGATACTCCCCGCCTCCCCTACTTGAATCAAAATAAAATATTTTTATGGACGACGAATACTAAGCGTTTTTGTCACTAGTTTATTATAGTACGTTGCGGGCCATCTTGTCATTTATTATGCCGGGGAGACGATAAAATCTGAAAAAAAGTTGTCTGCTACTCCCTGACAGCTGCAGGAGAAACAGACAACCCTGGTTGTTAGTTACTCCAGCAGCTAAAATAATGGTCTGGTAGGCTTCAAAATAATAATAGTTCTCTGAGAAATACCCCTAGATCGATCATGAACACTGAGTAGTGACACCAGGGTTTATTCCCAGTTAGCACAGATATTTCGGGCCAAAGTTTGAATTTTGCCTTAAAGTATGGGGCCTTAAAAAGCAAAAAAACAAAAACAAAAAAAACAAGGTAAAGCCAAACTTTATTTTCTCTAAGAGGCAGGGTATCTTCGCCCTAATTATCCAAACAACTTACAAAAGTTAGGCTTCCCTCTTGGTAGTTTGGCTGTCATCTGTTATCAATGAGCCTACATCACTAAACTGGAAGAGTTAAGCTTTAATTCGAGTTATTGGGTTTTTATGAGGAAACTTTGGGCCTAAATTTTCAAACATGTGCAAGATGTAGGTTTTCCTGTTGGTTATTTGTCACCTTTGGCTCAAGTCTGCAATATTAGCAATTATGTGGCGAGCCAGAGGAAGTTCACAGAAACGCCAAAGTACTATGGCACTCGCCAATGCATTGGAGCACAACGGTATTTAGGCCGAAGTTTGGCTCGGGATTGCCAAGTTGTCCCAGGTTAGACGTTTTTCTGGCATGCTAGCAGGGTTGTTATTTCTGATAAAATTGTTTCTGATAAGGTTCAAGTAAAGTACGTTTAGTTTCTTTTACTCACCCTGGTAGTAACGGCTTCCAATATTAGGCTACTGAGTTCTCAAACTGTATTGAATATGTGTATATATTTGAATCTTGGTGTTGTCATATTAATTTTATGTAAGCCTTGGTATGCGTTTCTTTCAGTAGCAACATCGGTGATATTAGAAAAGAAATCCGACACAAATCCGGTGGCTGTCCCGGGAAAATGTGGTCAAGGAGTTGAAAATTTTGTGCGCGAGAGCTGCAAGGATTTGAAGGTAAGCTGGTCACCTTACTTGAAAATATGATATAGTTACTTGCAAATTTACAATAGTCATAGAGAAGTCAGGAGTTGAGGGGTAAATACACCTCAAAGAATTTCATATTACAATAGCAGGAAATCAGTTCCACTCGCTTTTTTTTCGACGTTACTAAAGCCACCGCCATCCCTGCGTTGTCAACGGAGTTTTTTTAATATGATACCGAGCGTTCTTGGGGCCACTGAGAGACGCGAACTTCGACGTACTTATAATAAATACATCCATCTATCTACGTGATAACCCACACAATTGCATGCGAAACCAATCCTGAGTTAGCGTGAAAAAAAATTGTTCTTAACCTTTCAAAAGAGCTACCCATGCACAGGCTCTACACACACACACAACGATGCCTGAGCGAAGGGCGCGGGTATCCTTGGCGTTTATTCCCCTGCCCCTGCTCGCCCCCCTTCCCCTTCTGCCACTTTCTGAAAATTAGGGAGCTTTAGATTAACCTACATAATTTTAGCACACGATGGCGCTAAATTTAGATCTTGTATTAGCGCACGCGACGCAAGAGAGTTTTAGAATAGCGTTTCTCCGTCGCGACGCAAAAGCCCAAGCATCTCGCGCTTGCTACGCCACCAAGATAAAGTCACAATTTTTATTTCACACACGAAATTCTGTACCTTTAAAGAAAAAGTTTTTTGGTCCAGAGTAGCATTTTAGATTTGTTTAAACATGAGAATGCGACGCGAGCGGTTGACCGATGTGTCCGCTTGCGTCGCCTCGGCAAGAGAGGTCTCGTGTACTGACCTTCGCACATCGTACCTTCGCTGGGAAATGTTCGCGCGTCGCAAGCATCAAGTTGCCGGTGATCGTTGCCAAACCAAGTACAATGTCGTCCCGTATTGAAAATCGCAGTCGCGAGGATTCCGCCGACGTCGCACTCACGAAGCCGCCAAAGCAGACGCCGACATAATCCTGGAAGCCGCCATTTTTTAATTGTGCTCGTCTTGGCTTTAGGCTTTAGCCAACTTCTCTTCAGGAATCCTCCTTGGAGGAGCGCAAAGACCCTTTGCGTACGCACGCAATTTCTGAGAAAAAGCGCACGTTAAGATTGCGCACGCAAAGCGCAAAACCTGGTTTGCGTTTGGAGCATGCGCAGAGGCGAGGACACTATTATTTGCGTACGCAAAGCTTTAGCGTGTGCTATTTTAAAACTCCTCATTAAAATGCCACTGAAATTGAATAATTTTATAGAACATAAAACACGTCTCTAAACATATTCTTTGATATTTTGCGGTACACAACACCTTCTAGAAGACAAGGCCGTAACGCTAACATTTTTGCGTCACGAGCAAATGCCAAAGCTGGGCATAGATGGAAAATAAGGGCTGCGTCAGCACTCGGCGATGGGTCTCGTTTTATCCGAACGTTGACGCAATTGTCATGTCCAATCTGTGCCCAGCGTTGGGCTTCGCTGATGACGACATCTCTATTACCACTACGTTTTTATTAGCTATGAGGTGTTGGTTTACACATCTCATACGCTGGAGGTAATTAACGCGTGAAATCTGGATCATAAAATTGTTTCTGTGTGCCGTAGCAGCCTTGTCTTCGACATATTTTTATATGTTTGAGGAACAACTAATCTAGGTAGAGCCAATAATGTCTACAAAAAGATGGTGAGCGAGATCGACTGTTTTGCTTTGGTTTCACAAAATAAGAACAATTGCCGTCGGCGTTTTTTTATATCAGCTCCAAATGTGACGATTGACGAGCTTGCTGAGCTCGTGAAGTTTTATGAATGCAAGTCGTTCCGCGTTCACTGAGATGTTTAGAAGATCCCTCCAATCTACGTAGTTTATAGCAAAGAAACGTCTCATGTACACGCCTTCGGAAGCATTGTGCAGTTTCCTGTTTTCTTTGGTGATCCAGGTAAGCGAATCCCTCTTACTATCAACTATTTTGCTTGATCTAGTTTGCTTTGTTCGTTTGCGCCTGTTGATACTGAATGAAGATATCGGTTCCTGCAAAAGTGTCCCTGCTGCTCTGTGAATCGTGCAACCGTTGTGATAGCGACGCTACGTTAAGTGCTCAGAGGATACCTCCACTGGTAATAATTTGAGAGCCAATAGGTCGGAAGCAATCGGGTGTTTGCCTCACATCAGTTCTGTTAAGGTACTTTCCTGTCATTTTGCTCCAGAGTCCTGTAGCTTTCAAGTTTGGAGCAGCGCGCCTGTCTTGTGAAAGCGAGTATTTCTATGTCGCGTTATAGTTTTTTCATGAAAACATTCACCCAGCTCTTTCGCGGACGCTATGGGAGGAAACAGCGGAAAGAGAAAAGCTGAAAAACCGCATAGTTATTATTATTTTGTAGCGTGAGCTACACTGGCCGAGTTTGAGCAGTTTCGCGTGGCTCGCATAATGAGCCTTGCTCCGTGCTGCGCAAGCGCGAGGAGCAGTGACGTCACACGGCGCACAGCTGGCGCGCCGGAGACGCCGCCGCCGCGGGCTCCGCCGCCACCGCGCGCGCCTCGTCGGTCTGCGCAAGCGCGAGGAGCAGTGACGTCACACGGCGCACAGCTCAACGTTACTAGATAACCTCAGTTGTGGAACTCCCGCGGAGGGGGGTACCCCCCCTCACTCACTTCAATCCGCCTGGAGTCGTTCGAAGCTCATCTATATTTTCATTTCATAACCGTACATTCTAAAGAGCACAGCTGAAGCGTCAAATGGCGATCACAACGCCGCCATTTCTCCCGCAGCGGTCACTCGAGGAACTGCACGTGACATCTATTTTGACTTCAATCGGCCATTTCGGAGCCGAAACAGATATAGTGGAACGGGTTAGAGGGGTGCCACCCCCGTATCGCCAGCGGACGCGCCGCGACACATAACCGAAGTTAAAATGCACCTAGGTCGGGACGCGCTACCTGAAATCCCCGCTGAGGCATGGTTGTATAAAAACAATATTAATTGTGCTGCAAAACCTTGAAAACTAAAAAGTTTAGAAAACATCACGCGCCCCCCATTTTGTACTGAACTCCAATAAAAGTTACTAAAAAAGTGTTTTTTTCCGTTGGTTTTTACGTTTCTAGTAACGTTGAAACGAAAGCATCCCGATTCAGTTGCCAAAGCAGCCGTCCGGCGGCGCGTCGAGCGATTCCGGGCGAGTCGTGGTGAGTGAGGGGTGTACTGTTCGTGCACGCAGCGTCTATAAACAGTTCCGTAACTGAGTTATTCTAATAACGTTGACACAGCTGGCGCGCCGGAGCCGCCGCCACCACGGGCTCCGCCGCACCGGCGCGCCCCGCCGGTCTTCGCATTCCAGAGGAGTGACGCCAAAGACGACGTGCCCGACCATCTGAGCTGCAGCAACAACAAGACGCCATCGATGACGTCAAGGCTCGCCGATTGACTGACTATACGGTGAAACTTAGCGAAAGCGCCAGTGCGACTCGGACGTTCGAGACGGGCTTCGTAAACAATCCGCTTGGATATGTGTGCGACGTGTGTGAAAGACTGTGGCACATGAAAGACTTGACGCCGGTAAGTAGTGCCATGCGTGAAACGTTGAGTTCAGCAGCGCCGCCTGAGTGGGGTTAAACCGTGGCGCGGGTTTGTACAACGTTCAAGAACTTTCTTGTTAAGCAGAAGATTCCACTCCTTAGCGTTACCAATGGGTATCGTTACTCGCCCATGCCAGCAGGTCTACCGGTTCTAAACGATGTGGCCGGACATTTACTTTCGGCACGGATTGCCTTCGTTCAGATCCGTCGTCAGCGTGCTACTACACTGACCACCGAGCCATCTTTGTGGCAATAGAGAAGCAACCAGACGTTGGGCAAAAACAATAAATATACATGTGTTACATAATCCGTATACCGTGTTTGTGTCATTGAAGCGCAGCAGTAAGCATGATAATCAAGCCAATCCTAGACAACCAGGAAAGCTAAGAATAACCAGCTGAACTTTAGCTCACGCTACGTATATCCTGGCATAGCCGAGCTAAGCCACTGCAAATTTTTCTTTGTTCTCTAGGTTACTCTTTTAGAACAGATTAACAGACGCTTGTATTAAGCCGTGGCTTTTGCATGCTGGAACCATAGAGTTATTATAATGTACGCTAGAGGTTCAACTGGCGCTAGTGTCTAGGCGACTTCCTTGAAGAAAACTGAAGCAGACAGCAACCAGCCCACTTTTGCGGTGCTCCTGTGCATTCCTATGGGAAAACGCGCGTGCATTTCGCCTCTTTACCGGAAAATAACACAGAACACTTCAATTATTTCCCAGGTAGCACCGAGTTCTGGGCCGAAACTTGGCTTTTGTCTGGGAGTTTAGGGCATTGAAAAGCCCGAAGAAGCCAAAGTACAGCCAAACCTGACCTCCCTTGGCATCAGTCTGGGTATTTTGGCCCTAATTCGCCAAACAAGTGCCAAACTAAGGCTTCACTGCCTGGTAGTTCGGCTATCATCTGGCATCTTTGGGCCAAAATCGCCTAACAAATGCCAGAGTTAGGCTTACTGCCCGGTAGTTCGGCAGATATTTGGCATTTCTGGGCCAAAATCGCCAAACTAATCCCAAAGTTAGGCTTCACTTTATGATAGTTCGGCTGTCATCTGGCACCTTCGGGCCAAAATCGCCACAGATGTGCCAGAGTTAGGCTTACTAACTTGTAGTTCGGTTGACATCTGGCATCTTTGGGCCCAAGTCGCCAAACAAGAGCCAAAGTTAGGCTTCGCTTCCCGATAGTTCGGCTGTCATCTGGCAGCTACGGGCCAAAGTCGCCAAACAAGTGCCAAAGTTAGGCTTCGCTTCCCGATAGTTGGGCTGTTATCTGGCAGCTACGGGCCAAAGTTGCCAAACAAGTGCCAGAACTAGGCTTACTGCCCTGGAGTTCGACTGATGAGGTGTTTGATGTACGCGGGTGGTCTTCATCTTAATTAAATAGAAATCAAGTTTTATTCGGCTGGCCACTTTATCTTATTTTGAGTGTCTCTTGATTTCTCCAGTCCAAAGGTTGGCTGAACGTTTTGACGCGGCAGAACCAGGCTTTGCAAACGCAAATTGTGCCGGATGTTGTACTCGCGCGTAGGTACAAACGCCAATATCGGGACGCGCCGTGAGACTGGTTTGACATTAAGGCGCGTTCACATCGGCGATGCGATCTAGTCGCGCGATAACTTTCATTGCAAAAGCGACCATCGCAGGCAAAAAGCGACGCGATTTGAGCAGTCGCTTGCTGACCCGACGTTTTGCGATGCGATCTAGTCGCGGAGAGGCTGAGCCAATCAACGGCGTTCGGAGCGAGAGTTTTTGAGAAGCGACTCGCCAACGAAGGCGTTGGACTCACTCATCGCGTACGCTAAAGTGACCATCTAATTTTTTTTTTCTTTTTTTGCAATACGATTTAGTCGCATCGCGCGACTGCTTACATCTCCGGTGTGAATGCGCCTTTCCAGCAAGTGCTGCCATCGAGCTAGCGCTGCGCGAGAGTGATGTTTTCACGTCTCCTTAACAGATATCATTATTAGGCGGCGCATTGCAAAAGCGAGCGTGGCTCTGTGGCTATGTTTACATGGATGCGACTGCAGCGCATCGGATCCAGTTAACAAATCGAATCGGTCCATGTAAACAACTCGGATCGGATCGGATCGTATCCGATCCGATTCGCTGGGACGGGGGGGTTTGAGATGGTCAATCCGAATCGAGACTCTCCATGTATACGCTAGCGGATCGGATCGAGTGCTCGAGAGAGGGATTACGGGAGCTTTGCTTTGCATGCCGCTAGGCAAACCGGACACTTCGGAAACAATCTGAAGGTCACGAGGTTTGCGTTGTGATCCTTCGACACGAGGTGCCGCTACTGGTCGATCCGAATCCATGTAAACGTAGTGGTTGAAGTGGATCCAATTCGCTAACTGGATCCGATGCGCTGCTGTCGCATCCATGTAAACGTAGCCTGTGCGCGTCTTGCATTGTGATTGAGCACTGTCAAATCCTAGCGACAACAAAGAGCGGAAACGACCGGGACTCCGTGGCGCCGCTACCGCATCACACTTGGGAAATTAAAATGAAATCCCGGAACTTGTTCTATTTTAGCGTGTTGGTACTTTTTAAACATTTAGAAAGTGGAGACACATAAGGGACGATACATACGCGACAATCTTTCAACTTCAACAACATTTATTTTCGGTTTCAAGCTCAAAGCCCACCCGCTCCGTGGGACTACGGGAAAGGGAAATCTTGGGGGAAGGAGAGGAAGCGGAGGAAGTGTACGCGATCCCCCTGTCCTGCGGGGCCAGGTACATCGGGCAAACGGGGCGATGCTTCAACGACCGACCCCGAGAACATCAAATGGACGCCGAAAGAGCTGCTTCGGATTCTCAGCACCCAATCGTCATTCACGGGAGAAAATGTCCCGGCTGCGCTCCTAATTTCGCCGGCACGACAGCCATGGGAGGCCACTGCGAGCAAGTCGAGATGGCGACAAGCCCGCAAAACATAAGCACCCCTTCCATTTCGCTCTCAAGAAAGGAGATTATCTTTCCGAGGCCCACAATGGAAGCCGAACGCTGACAGACTATAGTAGGTTACAAGTCAAGAAGGTAGCGGCAAATGCCCCTCAAAGGGAATCATATATCCCTCCGCCACCTCCGCATCCAATAGCGTCCCATCGTTTCCGTGACGTTGCGGCCACGCGCGAGGAGGGTCGTGCCTTTCTGTACATATTTGCTTTATCTCTCGACTTTGACTTAGCATTGTGGAAGCCACGAGAGGGAGATTAAGTCTTCCCCCTTCCGATGGAAACAAAGACGACTTTCGGGGATTAGCTTCGCCCTCCGATTGATACAAAGGCTGCTTTCAGGGGCTCGGTTCCTTCTCCGATGAATACAAAGGTCGCTTTCTTAAAAAGTGGGGGTCGGAGACAAGTTGGCACCACTCTGTGGCCATTATCTATCCATTGAAGCGGAACAGGGAGCGTTTCCAGTGAACTCTTCTTTCGATTGCGGAGGGATTTGAAACCGGCGCACCACGCTTGTGGGAGGAGCTTCTCCTACCTTCTTAACTTGTAACCGACTATAGGCAAGGCGACAAGGTCACCGGCAGAAGCGGCCTTTCCTTTCATTCCATTCAATTTCATTCCAGAGAAGTGCTGGGATTCCCCCGTCCCTTATTTTCCTGCTGTTGAACAGGTCGGGATACACTCTCTCCCCTGTAGCTTTGGCTGTACAGCAGTCTTTTTTTATAAGTTGTGTTTTTTTTTTTTTTTTTTACTCGAAAGCGTTGAAAAAGCAGAGGGAGCTTAGCTGCGTTGTTGATGCCTCTTCGACCTCGCCTTTTGCAAATCCTCCCCACCTGCTTTTTTGTCTTCGTGTGGCTGTCAGCGAGCGCGACAGCCGCAAAAGGGTGGAGCGAAACGCGTGACCTCTCTGTGTAGGACGCGTAGGACAAAAACGTTTGGACGAAAATTTTTTCGCGTGACTCTCTTTGTTACGCTGATGGGATCCCTGGGGCTGTTGTTTTCGCCGTTTGCCTAGTTATAAATAGGCGGGCAACGTAGGTCCGGTTTTTGAAATGCGCTCTTCAGTGTTATGTTGCTTTCGTGCGTTGCAGACGCGGCTGTGTGTTTTCGTCGTAAACGGCCGGAATACGTCCATGCCAACTTCTCGGTAATAGCCATTTTTTTTCACCGGAGTTCGTGGAATTCTTGTGATGTGTTTGTTGGATACGCTTCGACAAAAACTGCTCTTCGCCGACGACGAGACGTCAGTTGAATGTGCGCCACCTTCCTTCTCAAGTGTGTTTGTGGGGTGCCTGAGATGGATTATGCATCTATCAAGGATTACATGATATCGCTCTTCTAATAGTAAGTACACTGCAAGCATGCTTCTGATAGTAGTCCTGCTTTCCTCTCAATCTCCGCGGTTTTTTGTGTGATGAGTTTTGTTTGGCATGAGGACAGTGTTAAGTTTTATTTTATAATTTGCTTTTCGTTTTACAGAGAGGTGTGACCTTTGTAAATATGTCGAGAATACACTGTGTGTAATGATAGTGGTTTAATAAACCTCTGGGAGTGATCGAAAAAATTTTGCTTGTCCGTACATGTGATTGGATATGCAGCAAATGCTATGCAACGTACACATACTTGCACGACGTTCGGCCAATACGGAGCAGACGCATCGTAGAGTATTCGCACATTATTGCGCGAACGCTAGGCTGGGGCAAAACGGCTGTACCGCAATACCTGCCGGATATCAAACGGTGGTGCAAAATTGGACATTTGAGCGGTATTGGAACCGACTTTCGGCCGGTACTGGCACGATAATGCAAAGTATTGCCGTGCTGCTTGGGAACGGAGGTGATGACATCTGACCATCGTGTTCCCAGTGCTTATTTAATTTAATTCTCTTCTGGGACGCGTGAAAGAGCACTTCTGTGACACACCAGATATATTCCAAACTCGGGCAGGCCTCTCGGCTTTCTTTGCCACTTTTGGCACTTATTTGGCACTTCAGTGGGTAGCCAGAGAAGAGCCAAACTTCGGCATGCCCCGAATCGTCAAATTAAGATTTACTGCGGCAGTTATGGCTCAAGTCTGGCACTTACTTTGGCAAAACTGTGGCGGACCAGAGAAAGGCCAAACTTGGCATGTCCGAAATACCCAAATTAGGCGTTGCTTTGGCAGTTATGGCTCAAGTCTGGCACTTACTTTGGCACAACTGTGGCAGACCAGAGAAAAGCCAAACTTGGTGTGGCCGAAATGCCCAAATTAGGCGTTGCTCTGGCAGTTATGGTTCAAGTCTGGCACTTACTTTGGCAGAACTGTGGCGGACCAGAGAAAGGCCAAACTTGGCATGTCCGAAATACCCAAATTCGGCGTGGCTTTGGCAGTTATGGCTCAAGTATGGCACCAACTTTGGCGCTCCTCTGGCGCACCAGAGAAGAGCCAAACTTTGGCATGCCCCGAATTCCCAGATTAGGGTTTACTATGGCAGTTATTGCTCAAGTATGGCACCAACTTTGGCACTCCTCTGGCGTACCAGAGAAGAGCCAAAATTTGGCATGCCCTAGGATCGCCCAACTAAGGCTATAGTTAGGCACCGCACTTTGGCACTGATGAATGCCATGGTGCAAAAACCTAACTGCGCCAAAGTTGGGCCCTTATGTTTGCCAGACCTTTGCCCAAGTTGGGCATTCCTCTGGCGTGCTACCTGGGTTGGGTCTTGCCGAATAGTATGTTCATTGATTAACATTGTAAGAGCGTAATTACTTTAGTTAGCACATTTTTCTTCATTAGTGAACGATGTTTATCTTCACTAAATTTCAATCTCAAACGTGTCTTCTGCAGCACGCATGTAAAAACAAGCGACGATTCAAAGCAAAATTACAATCGAAAAGAATATAGAGTGTGTTCTAGGCTCGCCAGCATTCTGGTGACGCTTGTATATTGCTAATAAGGCAGTCCTGTCACTATATGAAAATGACCCCGTCGTGCATTAGCGGATAAAAACATTCAAAACGTAAATAATAAAGCACGTGGGCTATGAAAGGTGTATCTTCGTATTGTTTTCTATGCCGGACACCTTTTATGAGGTAGTTGTTCTCAAAGATTTCGATTGTGCTGGTGATATTTTCAACTTAGAGGTTTCGCACAAGGTAGAAAGAATAAAGCGGTACTTACTTATTTAAAATCGAAATATATTACGTGGCCTTCAATTTAGTTTGATCGTACATGCGTGAGTTGTTACTGCTCCAGTGTTACTGCGTAGTTCTTGCCGTCTCCCTTAATTTCCAGATGTCCTTCGTTCGTTTGGCATGTATACCACCCATGCTGAAATGCGCCGATGTCGTGTTCGCGCTAAGAGTGTCCGACAGTGCCCATAAGTACACGTACGAAGCCGTTTTAGCACCGTTTTTGATGCGACGAATTTTGAAGAAAAACGCCGTAACTGACCAATTATTTAGTCGGCCTGACTGAGAAATGTTCCAAGCTACCTAGTACGTACAAAGTATTCGGGATATTAGCCCTTCTGATCGAACGCAGGGAGAAAATGCACTCACTCTTTCCCATAGAATTGCATTACCGGAAGTGAATTTTGGACTGGTTGCTGTCGGCTTCAATTTGCGCCTGCACACAAGCGCCACTTGAAGATCTATCGTACATTATAATAACTCTATGGCTGGAACTTTAGAATGCAGCTTTCATGGACGCATCTTGCGGGAGTTCCAGACGTTGGTAGGCGGTGGCGCATTAAAAGACGGACCCAGGTGTTAACGAACGCTAAAGCGTCGCTTTCTGGGCGCGTGTTGCGTCGCCGCAGACGTTAGTAGAGTGTGTTCTATTAGCAGACGATGCCCTCGGCTGCCGCACGTCTTCTAGCTAAACAAGCAGGCGATGTCAGACGGCAAACTAGACGCACCGGACTTCACGACAGGGAGATATTAGGCTTCTCAACTTGTTCGCCGTGCAGCCAAGCTAATGCAGTAGTAATAGGCGGGGCCATCTTTCTATGGGCGTAGCCTTGAGTGGGTGGGGACCTCCACCTAAATTGCGTATTGCAGCATGAATATAGCGTTAGAATCATTTATTTTTCGCTCAACGATTGTTTTAATAAATTAGGTGTCTTCTATTAAAAATATATTTTTGTTATATTATTACACTATTTCCTTACAACTATTTCCGAATTTATGTTTACGTGTGCATTTTGTTAAAATTACAACCGTTCTATTTCGTTAACTGGAAAGTTGTCTGAAAAACATTAATTGTAAAGTTGGAGTGGCCACCCCCACCCACCGACATATTACAAACGGTGACAACGTTCTTTTTGGGGTTATGTTTTTGTCTGTGTACATACATGTATTTTAAAATACTTCGCGATTATGCCCGAAACCTCACCCCCACCCTGAACATATATAACGTCTCGAGTTTAGACATCTGTGAAATAACGGGGAAAAGATAAACACAGAAACCATGTGCGTGCAATCTCGTGCGGAAGACAGCCTGAACTTGAGAGAAGTCGCCTTCATCGACTTCATAACTGCACCATTGAGGCTGGGTAAACGTCTTAATCTACCGATCCAACATGCCGACGAGAAATCTCGCAACGATTTTTTTTCTATACCTTTTGGGGTTTACTTTGCAAAGCAATCCCAAGAACCAAATTTCTGCTGATGCCGTTGTTGCGATTGCCATCTGGCGTTTACGTTTCTTGATTCTTTGCTGCACCGCGCAAACGATAGTATGATAAAATGTTTCAGAAAAGCTCGTGTGATTTGCGACCGTTCGTAAAAGCTGAGCTAAGAGACCTAAGTATGGTGTAAGTCATTGAAGTGATACTGTGATGCAGTGAGATAGATCTCTGAGGACATGAAGGCACTGAGGAAGGAAGTCCAGGATTTAACAGAAAGCAACCAAGAACTAGAGACGCAGAACCGCAGACTGACGGTCCAGGTGGAAGAGCTCGAACGATATCAAAGAGCAAACAACTTAGAGGTCAAAGGTGTGCCACTGGAATGTGACCCTTATGAAGTCGTAAGAAAGATCGGGGAGTTAGTGGGTGTGCCTGTTGTCACGGCAGACATTGACATCTGTCACCGTACGCCCACACAGAAACCATGAGGAAAAATATTATCATTCGTCCCTTCCAGCGCAGAAAAAAATGCTATTCTTAATAAATAAAAAAAAGGGTGACTGCCGAGGACCTTGATGTACCTGGAACTCATAGACCCGTCTTTTTAAATGAACACCTAATTCATTTAGATAAGAACATTCTGGGGGTGACAGTTTCCCGGAATAAAAAGAAGTTAGTTGGAAGTATGTATGGACGACCGGTGGTAAAGTGTACCCGCGAAAGCACGTCACATCTCCCTCTCTACGAGTTTCTCGCATTAATGATTTGACTAAGATTGAATAATTGATTCATCAAGAGCGTAAAACAAGATTGCCTGTACATTTCTCCTGGCGGCCAGATCTGATTCATTTTAAAGAATCTTTCAAAAACACAGACGGAAAATGTTCGGCAATTCAGTGAAACGCGCGTAGCATTCGCAACAAACGAGATGACATCGACACTCTTTTGTCTTGTTTTTTAACTTGCAATTCAATGCCTTATTGTTTACTGAAATATGAATCTACAGGATGAGGAGCGCCCTTATTTTCCAAATTTAAAGTGTGCGAATCTGGGCAGAAAAGAAAAGCGTGGATGATGTGGAGCCATATAACTTCAATCTGATATTTTATAGAAGATTCAGGAGGACTATTTAACAATAGGTCCATCTATAGAATATTTGGTTGTACACGACCAGAAAATAGTACTTGCCGTTGTCTATAGATCCCCGACTGAAAAAAGGACGACTTTCATTGCTTTGTTAATGACTCATGGAATCTTATAGGACCACCGCACTTCCTTTTATATTAATTGGTGAAATTAATATAAATATGCTCTCATCTGATGCATATGCAAGTGGTTTTTAAAAGAAAAACAATAACGCGGCTTACGTATGTAATATTGAAATCACGCTACCCGCGAAAATCACTGAAACAAGTGGCACCTCTCTAGACGTATGTATTACAAACTCATCTCTATGTGACATAAAGTCAGGTGTACTAGTTCATGACCTAAGTGATCACCTGCCTGTATTTTGTCGATCATTCATTGGTTGCGATACAAGAAAACATGAAACGTAGTCTACTTTTACATAAAAAATAATCGCGACTCGTTAAACAATTTTTACGTTCTTGCTGAAGCGACTGATTGGGAATGTGTATATCATGAAAACGATCCTAAACTTCCTTACAGAAAGTTCTCAGCAAAACTAAAACTTTGCTATGATTCTGCTTTTCCTGGAATGCAAACTAAGAAAAGGAAACAAAAAAATGGACAACCTTGGATAAAAAATAGTCTGAATTAAATAGAATTATCAAGAAAAATAAGCTGTATCACCAGTTTAAAAACGCCGTGATCCCGACATCCCTATTGCATTCAAAACCACAAGAAACACGTGGACCGCTGCTATATAAAATCGAAACCAAAGT
Source organism: Ixodes persulcatus (assembly GCA_013358835.2). NCBI lineage: Eukaryota > Metazoa > Arthropoda > Arachnida > Ixodida > Ixodidae > Ixodes > Ixodes persulcatus. Next base: position 25,017 of record JABSTQ010005804.1, read on the forward strand.
ATCGGCAGATATTGTTAGCTAATGTTATCAGTGACCGTAGGAAAATATGGGGTCTGCGAATTCAGTGACATGCAGAGAAATACAGCCCTCGAGATACTCAGAATTGTTTTTAATGGCAATACTATGTCCGGCTAAAATCTCGCTGATGTGGAAAACAGGATCTTCACAGGCATTGGGGATACGTGGAATCGCCCAACGCAAGTAAAAAGTACGCTCCGGTCAGCTTTAATCCCATAGAACTGCCTAAATCATTTATGTTGAGCACCGCCATTCATTGTGAAACGTATGAGCTCATAGAGAAATTAGAAAAACAAATCTCTCGCTGCCGGTGTAGATAAATTTAAACCCATCCCGATAAAGTATGCGTGAGCAATAATTTGCGATACTGTGTCCTGTAAAAAAACTGCATAAGAGAAAGTGGTATTTTTCCGGATGTATTGAGGGTGGCAAGGATTTCACTCCTCTACAAAGGAGGTGGCGGGAATCTCCTCCCAGACTACAGACCCATTTTAGTGTTACCAATTTTAGAGCGCAGCTCTTAGGCGCCCGTTTCCGGCTTGAGCGACGTCGCCGTCGGCGTCGGCGTAACCACGCCATGCATTATGGGAAATGTCCCATAATGCACCGCACGAGCCCCCCCCCCCCCCCAAGAATTCACGTGACCCCCAGAGGTAACGTGACCCCCCCGAGGTCACAAGACCACCCCCCGAGGACACGTGACCCCACAGGCCATGTGACCCCTCCGGAGGTCCCATGATCCCCCGAGGTCATGTGACCCCCCGAGGTCACGTGACCACCCAGGTCAGATGACCCCCCAGAGGTTACGTGACCCCCAGGTCACGTGACGCCCCTCTCCCCCGAGGTCACGTGACCCCACGATGTCACGTGCCCCCCCCCCCCCCCCCCGGAGGAGATTGAAGAATGAGGGGAGGAGGAGGAGAAGGAGCATGATGGGTATACCCTCCACTGAGTACCTTTCCCTCCTCCTCCTCAAGAGCTGGGCTCCAATTCGGCGTTACAGGGAGTTGTAAACGGCTTTCACTTTTAGAGCGCAGCTCTTAGGCGCCCGTTTCCGGCTTGAGTGGCGTCGGCTTCGGCGTCGCCGTCGCCGTCGGCGTCGGCGTCTGCGTAACCGCGAATTGCGTCATGGGTAAATTTCCCCGCTAAATTTAGCGGAAAAATTTCCCCGCTACATCTAGCGGAATATTTTCCCCGCTAAATCTAGCGTAAAATTTTCCCCGCTAATTTTAGCGGAAAATTTTGCCCGCTAAATTTAGCGGAAAAAATTCCCCGCCAAATTTAGCGGGAAATTTTCTCCGCAAAATGTAGCAGAAAATTTTTACAGCTAAACCTAGCGAAAAATTTTCCCCGCTAAATCTAGCGGAAAATTTTCCCCGCTAAATCTAGCGGATAATTTCCCCACTAAATCTAGCGGAAAATTTTCCCCGCTAAATCTAGCGGAAAATTTTCCCTTAAATGCGGGAGGGCAGGTGAGCAGGAGGGGTATTGCCCCCTCTACGTACCTTCCCCTCCTCCTCCTCAAGAGCTGCGCTCTAATTCGGCGTTACAGGGAGTTGTGAACGGCTTTTATTTTTTTAGAGCGCAGCTCTTAGGCGCCCGTTTCCGGCTTGAGCGGCATCGGCATCGCCGTCGCCGTCGCCGTCGCCGTCGGCGTCGGCGTAACCGCGCGGTGCATTATGGGAAACGTCCCATACCCCGCGCGAGCCCCCCCCCCCCCCCCCCTGGGGTCACGTGACCCCCCCCTGAGGTCACGTGACCCCCACCGGAGGAGATTGAAAAATGAGGGGAGGAGGAGGAGGAGGAGGAGGGGTATACCCTCCTCTGAGTACCCTTCCCTCCTCCTCCTCAAAAGCTGTGCTCCAATTCGGCGTTACAGGCAGTTGTAAATGTCTTTCACTTTTTTTCAAAAGTATTGGAAGGGATTATTTTTAATCGTCTTGATCATTTTTTTCGGAAGTAAATTATAATAAATAAAGACCAGAGGGAGTTTCAGAAAAAACAAGTCCACCAAGCAAGCTCTCTTACACACAGAAGATAAGATATTACATAATATTGAAGACACAATATTACACACAACGGGACTTTTTCTTGACATCAAAACTGTCTCCGTGAACACGCGAGGGAGATCACGAGTACGCCCGTGGATTCCGTGCATCCGGTTGTTGTTTACGCAACAAACTGCCCCTCTTGTACACCCCATTACACCCAAACAAAAATCATAGGGGGACACCAGTCTCGATTTGGAAGAGAAATAATAGAATCCGTAAGCATCACGTCGGAGCCAACAAACCTCTCCAGTCCATCCCTTTCACTATCGGAGAGAGAGATTTGCTTCCTGCGAGGCTGGGGAACCCCCCAGCCCCCGCGGCACTAGAGCTTAAAGGTTTGGAAAAACAATAGCAAACAAAAAACACCCCGGAAAGCCGCTTTCTGTTCTTACTTCTTCTCGCCTTCTGCTCTCGCTTGAACCTCTGGTCCGTCTTGGGCCTTTCCCAAGGAATTCCGATGACGCCCCCCCCCCCCCTTCCCCCGCTCTCCGCCGCGCCCCCGACGGCACGAAGCGACGCGAGGTGTCATCCACGAGAGAGGCCACACGGACCAGACTCTCGACCGCCCGCTATGTTCGCCCTCGCAGCAGTCTCCCTGTGTTTCTTACATCTCTCCTCATCCCCCTCCGCCCTTTCCCCATCGCCTCCCCAAGTCGAACTCTGAGCGGCTAACCGCCCCAGTAAATCTGTCGTTGCAAGTCGAAAGCTGTGTCGTCTGTTTCGTCCTCTTGTGTGTTTCTTTCGTTTTACGTCAATGTAGATCACCAACACGCTCAAGTCAATTCGTTTCCGATTTAGGCTAAACGTGTGGCGCCATATCAGCTGTTCCTTGCGCTGTGTGCTTTGAGGTGGAGTTAAAAAATCTAGGTTCTCAGACTTTAAGCGGTTTACTGCGTGAGACGTTGTCGTGTTACTGCCGAATTGATCTACCGGACTCCGCCTACTTCTTCTTGAAGGGTTAATAAATAAAGGCGACCTGCTGAAATGAGCATCAAGGCAGTATTTGCTCATCTGAGAAGAGTTTCTCCCTTGTCGAGTCTAGTCATTGCAATGAGTTGCAAGGAAAGCCAGATAAGCAATAATCGTCTTACAATACACAAAGGCGTCGCAGCCTTGAAGGAAGATATTCATATGTTTAAACCGACTGGTATTAGTTTTCTATCCTTTAAAAATGAGAAATCATTACTGATGGACCGAGGGGAAGTACAGATAATTACATTAAATATCTGGTAACGCAAGTTCACCTGAACATTTTAATATGACCGAAAAGCGTCGTTAAAATTGGTTTTTATTTAGTTGCAGAAACTCCCTGCAGTACCGAAGCCTTCTAGTGTGGACATACCTCAAAGGGAAAACAAGACGCAAAATACCATTAGAGTAATGCATAATCCAATAAAGGCATTAAAAACACCTAATGCCTGCCGTAACTAACGAAGTTTAAACAATAAAGAGACTACATTTCGAAAGGAATGATCCGACGTCATTAGGGGTAAAATAGTCTTCAGGCAACTGGTTTCGCTGAATAATTGTTTGAGGAAAAAATAATTTTTTCTGGTATTCTGCACGAGAAATATTTTATCTTCCTCGAATGGTCCATCCGACTTGAGACGTAGGCTGGCAATTTAAAGTACCTCATTTTGTCAATCCCCGTCAAACCATTAGAAACTGCAGAAAGAAACCTCAGTCGAAAACTGCGTTATTACCTCCAGTGTTCAAATAGCATTGTAAAACCCGTCCTTATCATGAGCTTTCCTGTATGCGTGACGTGACAGAATGCTCTTCACATAATTTAGAGCATTCCGTTCTCTTTTTTTGTCAAGGTAGTGGGCCATAAATGCTGTGACGGCGTGCGGGGAGTTCCATTTCCGTGTCGCGACGTGTGGAGGCCACTCAAGCATCAAACCTCCTTGCACAACTGGAATTCTACAGGACTTAATTAGACGTGCTGATGACTTCGTGGAGTAACTCCGTTCAGATAGTCGGAGGAGTAATTTCGTTCAAATAAACGGAGGAGTAATTCCAGGAATTACTTCTCCGAAAACTAATGAAACACAACTGGCGCACTGCTGCGACGCAAAAAAGAGCAAAAGGCTCTTTGTACTCTCATTAACATTCGGTGCGCGACTTGTGGAGGATAATTCGAAATAAGGATGGTCTCTCTATTTTGTGTTAAAACGATTTGCTAAGCCTTAAAAGCGAACCTTTAACTTATTTTGACGTCTCTTTCTCGTCGCAATAAACGTTCTTGAAAACGTGCGTTTTTTTTATATTTTATGTAATTGTATGTACAGTGCTCTTAAAAATTAACGCCCCCACTCGGTTACCCAAATATTTATTTATTGCTGGCTACTAAAAGCTAAGTTGGGCACTGCAGCAGCTAGAATGTCTTCGACAAGCTAGGTCGTGATAGGGGAACAAAATGACACCAGATACTTGGCCCGGAAGATCTAGAAAAGGCGTTGAGTGACCAAATCAACCATCTCATGACGGCGTTCATTTGGGTGAAATCTTCTACTTCTCCATTGTGCATGCGATTTTTTTTTAAGAAACAAAGATAGAATGGGTTAAACTTGTCCAGCTTCTTAGTTGGTTCGTGCATGGCGAAGAGGCAGTTGGAAAAAGCGAGATTTCGCGCTAGAGCTTTCAGAGCACCTGAAATAATATTTTTCCCTAGTGAAACGGTCTCTCTGATAAGACTTTTAGAGGACAATATTTATAAGTGGTTGATTTTCCTCACATAATTTAGGGAAAAATATTTACTTGGTATTTTTTATTCCTTAATGTAAACAAGCTGGACAGGTGTATAAAAGCCTTCATAAATTATGCATAACACGCTTCATTATTTGGTAAATTGAAGGCAACCATCGTAGAATTAAGTGCCAACAAATAGGTAAAAAATAAGTCACAAACAAATGACTTCGCATCTTAATCTAGAACTTCAAAAAAGTCCGAACACTATATTAAAGTTTATTTTTATTGAATGTTTTTAAGACTATCACAGGAATTATTTCTACTAAGCAAAAACACAGTTATTTAAAAACAATTTTGTATTAATTGTGGTGGATATGGTGGATATTTGTTAGTTTCGTCCTTTAGTAAAATGCGTTTTTGTTCTAAAATAACATTTTTGTCTAGAAGAACATGGTACTTGGTGAATACGTATCTTTAATGCTTCCGTTTAATGTATAATGTTAATAATGGAATATAACAAAATTCATCGTTATACAATCAAGGTAAATTATCATCAAAAAAGAGGAATTCTGGATTAAAAATCAAATCTTTCATGTTCATTTTGTTCTTTAATGTCGTTTAAAAATCCATGTAGTTTTCTTTGTTTTGTTTTTTTTTGTTGAGCGGAAGGTATTTGAGCCTGCAGAAGCTCCAAATTACGTGACCTATGGCAATCGCCCAAATTCCGAAATACGCTTTTGGTCATATACAAGTCAAAAACTCGAAAACTATAAACATGATGCGAAAATTCGTTTCAGTTTCGTCCTAGTGAAGAATATTCCCAGCATATACATAACTGCTTAAAAGCTTTGAGACATAACCTAGTTTCCTGCACAACTTGAAATGAAAGCGTTCAATGCTGGTGCGTTAAGTTTTGAAATAAATAACATGTTTGTCACAATAAATAGTATCCTGCGACCCACAAATCGTAAATGCAATTAAAGCTAGTTGTGGGCAGTACGGTTATGTTTAATACCTAAGAAAGAGTCTGTATTAATATTTTGCAACCATTCTCTTTCCAGATGGCTAGCTTCTCTGTCCCTAGTTGCTCCTTTACATGTCAAAAATCACTTGGTGGTGAAACTATTATCACCTATCCTGTGCACCTGCCGAATGGCTTTCCTTGTGGAGAATGTCAGGTAAGCAGTACCAAAATATCGGGGCAACATATTGTTTAAATCAGCAGATGTCTGCAGTTTCAAACATATTTAAAAGTAGGAAGCTTAAAGAGGCAGTGCAGCAGTCTTGCCGTTAAAATAATTTGCAGTTTGTGTTTTTTTACAATGTTTTATTTTGGCAAAGTGAGAAAAAACACTCAACATTCTTTCGAAATACTGCTATTCCGCTCAACGAAAATCAAATGCCTGATTCGCCGATCTGCAGCCATGTGCTGTAGTTATAGAAACAGCGGTGTCACTTTGTGGGAGTACATTTGAAAGTCAACAGAACTATTCCCCTCCGCTTATACGCCCTCTGACAGCCCCGTGGAATTGTGCCTTTTGTCCCGATCGCAAACCGCGTAATGCTAATAATAGAAAGGTCAATAATCGCGGAGGCAGTGCTGAGCGCCGTAAAGACAAAACACAACGTGAAACCAGATAGTATTCCTAGCGACGCCACTCAAGAGACGATGCCAAAGTTGGGGTCTACACTCCGACCATATATTATCTTTAGTTTCTTAAAATAAAAACTAGCGCGCGTAAGAAAACAAAGTTTTATGTCTGTCGTTCTGTATATCACAGACTACTTTACGCAGTTAATTGGCCCATGTACGGAAATCGTCACACCGTGCCTTTTAGAACAGCGCTAAGTTACGTCGTCAGTGTGGCCGTCGTTCCGAAACCAGGCACGGAACGACCCTCTAAAAATTTTTTATACATCCGTAATTGTTTTCTTGGCTGAAGGAAAAGAAATATCGGTATAAATCAAATTCGTCCCAAGATTTTTTTTTTCTTCTAGACGTTTTCAGCCTTTTTACGATATGGTGATAGCAGAAACAATATTAGGATTACGGAATGTCAAAAGGTTTTATAGTGTTTCTCAAATCTACCGGAACCTTGCTACTCGTAAACAAAATCATCAGCAGTTGGAGAGTCTTCACATGACCACATGAGACCCAAACGCTTTGGAGTGCTTCTGCACAATTGCTTTCAATACAAACATAGTTTTTTTCTCTACAAATTTGGAAATTAGGAGGTTAGTATATCATCTGTTGTTATTTTGTTCCTCGTAAAACTGGGCAATATAAATGTGACGTTTGGGCTACGCAATATATACAGGGTGTCTATTTTTTATTTACAGATTGTTTAAAAAATGACGTGAAAGTTACGCTAATACGCGTTTCAGGCTGGTTGGTTGCACGGTCAGGACAAGATAAGATAGGGGGATAGTTTTCACGATAATTCTGATAATTAACGAAAGTGTGTTAGCTTACGTCTTGAATAGTAGAATTAGGCACATGTTTCAAAGCAGAAGCTCGTTGAGCGTGATCGAGAGCCAAAAATTCAGTAAATTAAAAAAAAAAAAAAAATATATATATATATATATATATATATATATATATATATAAATAAATAAATATATATATATATATATATATATATATATATATATATATATATATACATAGAACTGGGAAAAAAACAACCCTTAATGAAAACAGCAACAACGGAGGATTTATTCTTGACGTTTCGGCCGGAGTCCGTCCTTCGTCAGGAAGAACTTTTACAGATGAACGCGGGTGGTATTTATACAATGCTACGGTCGAGTCCAAGTTTCAAAAACGGCGGGATGACGGTTGGAGTTTCCAAAGAAGCGTAGGAAGAGTTCCAGGTGGGCAAACGTTTATACAATGCTAGGGTGGGGTCCAAATTTCGGCGGGGCGACGGTTGGAGCTTTCGTGAGAGAGAAGCGCTGGGCAGTTTGTATCCGGGTGAAGAAGCTTGACGGTCGGGCCCAAGTTTCAAGGACGGTAGGATGAAGGTTGTAGCTTCTTGAGAGGGGGCGCAGTGTGATTTTGTGTCCGGGCGGGCAGGGGTGACCTGGGCGATAGCGTACAATAGACGAAAGTTACACGTGCAAACTAAGGTGCTGTCTCAAAACAAACAAAAAAAAAAAACGGCACGGTCACTTGCGTTGTTTCGTGGGGCATGCATGAGTCAGACCTGGAAGGGAACAATGTTAAACCTAGAAATAAAAGGAAATAAAATGAATATCAAAACCTGAAATAAAAGAGAAACGTTGACGGTCCAGTTCCGGCCACATACATAATACCACTGCTAACAATAAGGTCTGGGACCTGAAAAAAATGTCCCCTGATCGCTGTTGCTATTCGTCTGTTACCATTTTAATCGATGCGAGAGTACCGGGGCTTTCATTTATTTCTTGTTTAATTGCGTTGAATCGGTAAATTCGGTAGGATTCACGCTGTTACGTTCGCGGTTTGATTTAAATCCAGATTCTAGGAGCGTCACTGACAATTTATCAAACGAGTGTTCTGGGAGAGCGAGATTTTTGAATAGTGGCAGTGTCGAACGATTTATGGCGTGAGATTTGTGATTATTAAAGCGCAGCCTAAATGCCGTTGTAGTCTGCCCTATGTATTGCGTTTCACATAACGTACACTCTAACAAGTACATGACGTTCGACGAGGCACATGTTAAGTGCCCTTTAATTTCGATCGAGAACTGCGAGTGGGAGTGAACGTTGTTGCTGTTTTCACTAAGGGTTTTTTTCTTCCCATTTATATACCCACGCCTTCTGCCTCCCGCCACCATGCCCAATATATGTATATATATATATTTATACATACATATTGTGGGGGCGCTCGGCCCGCCACGCGGCGGCCAGCCGGCGACTCGCGGGGGGGAGGGGGGGGGGGGCGGTTCCCGGTGCACACGGGCTTAAAAGGGATGGCCTGTGCGGTCAACGAGAGAGTGGCCCTGGGGACTTGCCCTGAGCGGTTGGCCCGAGCTGGAAGCCTGAGCGTCATGGTAATAAACCCTGTTTGACCCCAAGGAACGAGTCGTGTGGTTGATCACCTGCGGCGGACGGCGGAAGTCTAACACCACATCTGGCGCCCAACGGGGATTCTGTCGCCCGTCGTCGGTGATCTTCTCAGCCAGACGGTTCGTCGTGCTTTTCTACTTTTGCATTTCTTAATTTCCTTTCGGACTTTGTCTCGTGTTCGGTCGGCGCGTTGATTCGTCGCGGTTGGCGTTTCATTTCTTTTTCTATATCGCGTAGTGTTTTTTCTTTGCTTCTTTGGACTTTTTGTGCGTTCACCAATCCGGTGCTCTCTCCTATTTTCGCGGTTTGCACGTCGCTGACGGTGCGGTTTCTTCTCGTAGTTTTTGGCGCGTTTTTTTTTTTTTCTTCGGGTTCGCGTGTGCTCTCTTTTCCCTTGTCGCGCGTTCTTTTTTTCTTTCTTCATGCCTTCCAAGAAGCAAGCCCAGGACCCGTCCGAGCACGGAGACTCCAGCGACGAGGAGCTCGGTCCATCGACGGCTGAGGTCGTGGCGCTGATGGCACGGATGTCCGCCACCCTCCAGTTGGTGACGGAGCGCCTGGCAACCAGCACGAGAGGAGCCGGCGGCCAGGTGCAGCAGCGTGGGCCCGAGCTCCACACTCGGCTTACGGTCCCGTGTACACGGGGTTCGACGACAGGAAGTCCGTCGCCGACTTTTGGAAGAGCTGGACGTCTACGCCCGAGCGTCCGGCGCCTCGGAGAGCTACGTGCTCGAGCGCATCCTGCCCGTCGCCTTACATGCGAGCGCGAGACGATGGTGGGTGTTGCAAACTCCCTTTCCGTCTCTAGAGGCGTTCCGCCGTAGCTTCCGAGAAGAGTTCCTGCCACCGGGGTACGACTCCCGAGTCCAGCGGGAGCTCGAACGACGTACCCAGCACCCAGAAGAAGGCCTCGTTGAATACATCCGGGCCATGCAGGAGCTGTTCAACCGAGCGGCGAAAGCTGCTCCCGAGTCGGAGAGGGTTGCACGCATCATCCGACAGAGCCACCCCCGTTACCACGTCTATCTCCAGGGGCGGCGGTTCGAAAGCGTGGAAGACCTCGTTCGTGCGGCGCGCGGCGTGCAAGACATGATCCTGGCCAGCGTGGAGTACCGGCCGCCGCCCCCCGCCACGGAAGCCCTCGAACCATCGTGCGCGTGGTCGCCACCTGCCCGTACCGGCCTGGAACACACCCCTCCGACTCACCGCCCACCCGAAAGGGTCGGCGCCTACGCCTACACGCCCCGCGCCCTGGACACCCTTGAGTGCACTCGGGATGGCGACGGGAGGCTCGGTGCCGCATCACCGGCTGGGGTCAGGGTGAGCTTAAATTCCCGACCGAGGGAAGCCCCAGGCGTCTGGGATTGGTCCCCCCAGGACCCGCACTTGGGTGGAAGCCCGCCGGGGGCGCCGCGAATCCCCGAAAGGGGCCGGCTGCAGTTCCCGGACAGTGAAAGCTGGCTGCACCCTTACAAAATATGTATGGACACTCCTAGGACGTCCTATAGAGCAAAGTACATAGGCAGAACATAAGGCATCTATAGGCAGACCACGACTGCTGTTGCCTTCGTGAAGTCGTCCTATGGCTGCCCTATAGAATATTGGCCAACGGACGTTCTATGGACGTCCTATTCTATAGACGATATGAGGTCATTCTATACCCTCTCTATAATAAGACACCATATAGAGTCCATAGGGGACTCTATAGGGAGTCTACACAGGCTCCTTACGGTGTCTATAGGGTGCCTGCAGAGAATCCATACAAGGTTTACAGGGAGATCCTATAACTGGTCCACAGGGAAGCCATACAGGGTCTGCACAGGGTCCTCATGGGGTCTGCAGAAAAGCCATACAAGGTCTACAGGGAGTCTGCACAGGGTCCGTAGAGAAGCCACTAAGTGTGCAGGGGGTCCGCTACAAGGTCCGCACCGACCAACGTTACTAGAACTGAAACTGAAAAAGCGGCACCGATCCACACTCAAAAACAAACTAATTGCGACCGCAACGCCGCCATTTCTCCCGCAGCGGCCACTCGGAGAACTGCACGACCGCGTGTATTGGTTAGGGAGTATCGATTTTTGACAGCGTGTGACTGTTGTTTTATTTTGGCTTCAATCGGCCTTTTTGGCGCCCAGACATATACGGTAGAAGGTGTTTCAGGGATTCCAATCCCCGTTTCCCAAACGGACGCGCCGCGAATTGCCACGGAAGTTAGGACGCACCTAGGTCGGGACGCGCTACCTGAAGTTACCGGTGAGTCATGGCTGTATAAAAACAATATTAATTGTGCCGCAAAACCCTATAAGCTAAACGTTTATGCCAACATCACGCTCCTGTCATTTTGTACTAATCTACAATAAAGGTTCCTACAAAAAGAACTTTTTTCCATTTGTTTTTACGCAAAAACGTGCTTTGTAAAAGTTAGTTTTAAGAGTGTAGGGCCCTTAGGGGTCTGCAAAGAAGCCATACAAGGTCCATAGGGAGTACGTACGGGGTCCACAGGGAAGCCATAGAGGGTCTATACATGGTCTTTAGGGGTCTGCATTGAAGCCATACAGGGTCTGCAAGGCGTCTCTACGGGGTCCATAGAGAAAGCACTCAGTCTGCAGAGGGTATTCGCAACTTTAAGCGATGGTTGTATACCGCGGTGTGAAAATCGCGCTCCGTAGCTCCTAGATGATTTGCCTCATAATAAAAGGGCTTGCCTAGACTTTCCTGACGTGAAAAAATAACGTAAGGCTCTGATAGCAAAAGTAGCATTACTTACGCGTCGCAGACCCAGCCTAGTACAGCTGTTCTACGACGATCATTCAGAGGACCGCCATTTTGATAGGCACCAGTGCGCCCCCTATGGGTCGTGAAAGTTGCGAATATCTACGGGTGCCGCAGAGACCCACATACACCTACCTCCCACTGAGAAAGTAAAGGAATCACTTCGGTACATACCGAACACTTCCATCTCCACAATGAATACACCCTGAGATTGGACATGCCTCCAGATATCAATGTAACATATTGATGACCGGCACTTAATTACCAACTCTTTAAATCGGACACCTCCCTACATTTAAAGAAAACATCCACCCGTCCTTACCTTAATAATATACCAATATATAGCGCACACCATAGAGAGGCAATAGGATGTCCATAGACTCACCAGGACCATAGCATAGAAATAGAAAGGAATGAAAAACGTTTTGTTTCGCGCAGATCCCTATAGCGTTCTTGTGGCCGTTCTATGGCAAACCAGCGGTCTATACATGGTCTAAGAACTGTCTACAGGAATCCATAGGATGAACAAAGGGGTAATAGAACGGCAAAAGTATGGACATAGGACGTCCACACATATTTTTGTAGGGGCATGACCCTCGGCGAGATCTTCAGGTGGCCGGAAGGCCCCAGCGTCAGCCGAGAGGCGGCTGGCAACGTGGGAATGATCCGGCGGAGCCGAGAGGCACCCAGCGACGTGGGAGTGAACGGGGCAACGTGGGAACCCAGCGGCAGAATGACTCCTGCTACAACGGAGGACAGCGCGGCCACTTCCGCAGCCAGTGCCCACAACGGCGGCCCCGTGAGCAGCGAGAACCGCCTAACCAGGGAAACTGAGGCGTCCCGCGGCGCTGAACCCGGAGACCCCGCCGCCAAAGGCCACCACCAGCCCCGGGAAATGTAAGTCGCCGGCAATACTTCCTTCTGTATGTCGAGTACGACCTACGAACCACAGTATCGAGCCTAGGATAAATATTTGACTGCTCGGAGTTCTCTTCGCCGCCCTGTTCGATACCGGCGCGGGAGTTTCGCTTATCGGCGACGTAGTTTTTGAACTCTGGATCACGAAAGGTTAAGCTCCGTTGTTCGAGCACGCTTTTGCATTTAGCGTCAGGCCCGCCAACAAAAGCAGCAGGCGCAGTAAGGCTGAGGATTTCTTTCGACGGAAAAACGCGGCGTCAGCGTTTTTTTTTTATCTGCCAGGATTATCCGTACCTATTATCTTGGGCCGAGATTTCATTGCAGACGAAAAAATTTCGCTCGACTTTGCTGCCGGCGGGTATCGGCTGGACGACCAGCCACACGTGACCCCCTTCACCAGACATGAACACTGCGTCACCGGCGCAACCCTTCCGGCCCACTACACAGCCCAGCCAGCTGCAGTTCTTCCTGATGGCATCCGAGACGCCCTCAACGCGTGCCCAGCAACCAACTCGCAGAAGCAGCAGCTCGAGAGCATCCTGCAGCCGTTCGCAACGATGTTCACGGAAACCCCGGGCAAGACCGACGTGTTGCTACACCGCATCGAGACTGGTGACGCCCGACCATTGCGGTGCAACCTTAGGCCCCTCAGCGTCCACAAGCGAGCCCTACTAGAAACAGCACTACAAGCCTGAGATGCTGAATACCGGAGCAGTGCAAGAGTCCCAGAGTCCGTGGGCCTCTCCCATCGTCTTGGCTCCGAAGAAAGAAGGCTCGGTACGACTTTGCGTGGATTATCGCCGCCTCAACGCAGTGACGGTGAGATTCGTACCCCTTTCGTTCCATCGACTCGGTTATGTACGCGACTGGCAACGCGAACGTTTTCACCACTCTTGACTGCAGTCGAGGTTTTTCGCAAATTGAGATTGATTTAGAGGACGTGCCAAAGAGTGCGTTCACTTGCCACCGAGGATTGTTTGATTTTACTCAATCCCCTTTGGCCTTTCCAATTCACCCGCTAGTTTCCAGCGTTTAATGGATATCGTTCTCGGCGACACAAAATATAACTTCGCCATGGCTTACATGGATGACGTCATTATATTTTCCCAGACGTTCGAGGAACACCTGAAGCATCTTGGAATCGTCCTCGAGCGCCTGCGCCACGCCGGCCTGACGGTTCACCCCGGCAAGGTGCAGCTCGCTTCACCACAAATTAACCTTCTTGGTTTTGTAGTGGACAATGGAGTTCCTCGCCCAAACGAGGACAAGCTGCGTGCAATAACAGAGTATCCGCAGCCACACGACGTCAAGAGTTTGCAGCGGTTTCTTGGATTGATTGGGTTTTATCGCCAGTTCATCCCTCGCTGCGCCGAGATTGCTAACCCCCTGACCTCGCTCTTGCGCAAAGGCGAAAAATGGCGGTGGGGGAAGATCAGCGCGTCGCTTTCCTTCAGCTCTCGAAAGCAATCACCGACGTCGCCTCTTTGAAGTTGCCGGATCTCAACCGACAATTTGTCGTCCAAACAGATGCCAGCAACTCCGGCCTGGGCGCAGTCCTCCTTCAGGAACACGACAGCGTTCTTCGCCCAGTCGCCTTCGCTAGCCGCACGCTGACAGCGGCCGAGCGGAACTACTCCGTCAAGGAAAAGGAGTGTCTCGCCATCATCTTCGCCCTCAAGAAGTTTAACATGTATCTCGATGGCGCTTCCTTTCAGATACAAACGGATCGCCAAGCGCTCTCCTGGCTGAAGAATTTGCAGAATCCAGCCGGACGTCTTGCACGATGGGCTCTGAAACTACAAGCCTACGACTACACTATCGCCTACAGGAAAGGAGCAACTAATATTGTGGCAGACGCACTGTCACGGGATCCTTTGCAGGTCCCTCCCACCGAGACGGAACCAAAGTTTGTGGGATTAACCGACATCGTGGCCGGCACATCGGAGTCACGGTGGGGGACGTTGGTGAGCCGAGGAGACCTCCGCAAGGCCCAGCAGGAAGATGGACTTTGTCGACGAGTGTGCGAGAGGCTTGCTGCACGAAGAGCAAGAGGCACCGGTAAGCGACGGACGCGTACGCTTGGACAGCTGACGCGAGAGGACGGATTCTCTCCGAT